>KV006525.1:326424-346034 GCA_001598015.1 Dorcoceras hygrometricum
GGGGTGGCCGCTTGATGATCGCCGCTCCGCGCGATGGTGGCCGACCTGCTGTTGCGCGATGGTGCTGCTGGATGTGCCGCCACGGGCGAGCGACGTGCGATGCTTTGCACGAGGCCGTGCGTCGCGCTTGGCGCGACGTCGCGCGCGGCTGCCTTGTTATTTTTTGTGTGGCGCCGCCGCCGGCCGGCTGCCGCTCCGGTGATGATCCGGCGATGTCGTGATGGCTGAATTCTTCTAGGGTTTGGTTTGGGCCTGTCCTAGGCAGCCCGTGAAGTTTTCGGGCCGGTATGCGATATCGGGCACGTTTTGGTCGATTTTGAAATTTTAAGATTTTTGGGCCTATAATTGTTTTAAGCCAAATTTGATACAATTAAATTAGTAAAATGTGATTTTAATTATAAAATATGATTTTATAATGAAATATGATTTTGTTGATTAAAATTTATTTTTATCGGCAAACTACGATTTTATTATAAAATACGATTTTATGATTAAAATATGATTTTGCAATAAATAATTAGATTATTTAATTTATGCATGTTAATTAGATTATCTGCTTGATTGGGATGATCGAGAGTCGTGCCCAATTTGTTAGGTGTATGCGATAGGTTTTTGTGATTCGGTTTGTATCAATATTTTGATTATCATTTGAAGTGGGCTTGTTTGTGGCCCGTTCCCACCCCTTGATAAATGTATCCCTTGTATGTCATGGTATTTAAATGTAAATTACTAGATTTAGTGGGAGGACATCCAAAGACGGTGGACGATGACGATCAAGATATTGAAGACCAAAGATCTGTAAAACCGGAAAGCTTTGTAATAGGATTGCATTGCATATTGCATTACCCCTAGGATTGGACCCAGGTCCGTGACTGGCAACCACGGACCGCATAGCTCTCGCGATCGATCATCCCAATATTTATTTATATATGTTGATATATAGATTAGTTGAATCCGCATGTTGCATGTTTTAAATTTGATTTAAAATATCTGCATGAGACCAAAGTTTTTCAAAAAATAAAATCCCTCGTTTTAAATATGATTTAAAACTTATATCAAGATAAAATGTTTATTCGATAAACTAAAGGGTATTTAAAATTGTTTAAATTCCCTACCTTCCATCAACAATGGGTGTACGTCGATGCTACCCGTATACATGGCCCGGCTCATATTATTGAGGGAGTCATGTATGCCGGAAAGCTGTCCACGTCATCGACACTCGTTGTGAGTTCAGTTGGAACTCCCTTTTAACGTTGGCTCATATTATTGGGGACGTTAAGGGGACCGTCCTTCACGACTCAACATTGATGGGTCAATCTTGACACGTGATAGTAACTTATATAGTTAGTAATGTATGTCCGTTTTTCCTCTCAGTATTACTGCTTATAAAATGGTTTCGATGAAAAACCCGCTCGCTGCTATACTGGATAGCAACAGGTTCACCGGTCTGAACTACCAAGACTGGCTCCACAACCTCAATCTTGTATTGGCTTCGGAGAAGCTCCTCTATACGATAGAGAAGTGCCCTCCGGAGGAAACCCCTGCCGACATCAGCCCTGAGGAGCTGATTACGCTTAACCAATGGCGGGACGACGAGGTTAAAGCTCGATGCTATGTGAGGGCATCGATGTCCAACGAAATGCAACGGAGCTTTGAGAAGACAAAGTATGCCTCTGCCATGCTCTTTCATCTCAAGGAACTGTACGGGGAGAACTCTCGATATGAGAGGTTCACGGCTGTCAAGGAGCTGATGACGAGCCGCATGCGCGATGGGACTTCGGTCCGCGAGCATGGGGTTCGTATGATTGGGCTCGTTGAAAAGCTGTCGGGCCTTGATATCGCACTTCCACATGAGCTGTCTGTGGATGTACTTCTCCTCTCACTACCCGCTGCATTTGACCCCTTTGTGGTCAACTTCAACATGAACAAGGTGGAAGCCACCCTTGAAGAGGTGGTTAACATGCTCGTAGTGTTCGAAGGGACCATAAAGAAGGACAAACCCGTCCTCCTTCTGGGTTCTTCTTCCTCTGCGAAGAAGGGGCCCAGACGCAAGAGCAAGAAGCGTTCTGCTCCTGCGAAGGAGGAAAAGTCTGCCAAGAAGCCAAAGGCAAAGGCTTCAAAGCCAAACAAGTCTGAGGATGTTTGCCACCACTGCCACAAGGCTGGGCATTGGAGGAGGAACTGCAAGGAGTACCTCGAGCAGTTACGAACTGCAAAAGGTATGTTCTATATTGAAATAAATATGTCTCTTAATTCTACTTCTTGGGTACTTGATACCGGATGTGGATCTTATATCTGCAATGATTTGCAGGTGATGACAAGAAGCCGACGTCTGAGAGAGGGTGAGACCCACTTGAGGCTTGGCAATGGAGCAAGGGTTGCTGCTATAGTTATAGGAGATGTTTATTTATTTCTGTCTTCTGATTTTAAGTTGTTATTGAGAAACGTTTTATTTGTTCCCGAATTAATAAAGAACATTATTTCTGTTTCTATGCTTGATAGTGATGGATATTCTTGTATGTTTGCTAATTCGATTTGCAATATTTACAAAAATGAATGTTTAATTGGAATTGGGGAACGCGAAAACGATTTATACACCTTGAAATTAAAAGACGTTCCAACTCATGATGTCGAAGCACATACAACAACGATTAAAAAGAAACACGATAACTTGAACCCAGCACAATTTTGGCACGCTAGGCTAGGTCACATTTCCCTAAGTAGGATGAACAAGTTAGTTAGGAGTGACAAGTTTGATCTGTCAGACATCAACTCCCTACCGACTTGTGAATCTTGTCTAAAGGGAAAGATGACCAAGCAATCCTTCAAGGGCAAGGGTGAGCGTGCTCAAGGCCTATTGGATTTGATCCATACTGATGTGTGCGGCCCGTTTAGTATTGGTACTAAATATGGTCACACATACTTCATCACCTTTACCGATGATTACTCTAGGTACGGGTACTTGTACTTGATGAAGCACAAGTCTGAATCCTTTGAAAGGTTCAAAGAATTCAAGGATGAAGTAGAAAATCAATTAGGCAAAAGTATTAAAACACTTCGATCCGATCGAGGTGGTGAATACTTGAGTGCTGAGTTTCAAGACTATCTGAAAGAGAATGGGATTCTCGCACAGTGGACCCCTCCGGCCACACCACTGCTCAATGGTGTAGCGGAGCATCGTAATCTGACCTTGTTGGACATGGTTCGATCTATGATGAGCTTCACTGAACTTCCTACCTCGTTTTGGGGCTATGCGCTCGAAAAGGCGGCAATGTTGTTGAACAATGTCCACACCAAGGCAGTGGACAAAACTCCGTAGGAGATATGGATGGGCAAACCACCCAAGTACTCATACATGACGATTTGGGGATGTCCTGCTTACGTGAAGCATACAGTGGGAGATAAGCTGGATACGAGATCCATCTTATGCTACTTTTTTGGGTATCCAAAGAATTCCATTGGATACTACTTCTACTATCCCAGCGAAACAAAAGTGTTTGTTTCTAGGAATGCCACCTTTATGGAAAGGGAATTTCTACTTGATAGAAAGGGAAAGATAGTAGAACTCGAAGAGGTTCGAGAACCAATCGAAGTACCAGTTGAGTCTCCCGCACCTCCAGAGCCAGTCATCAAGAATCCCGAGGAGCCATGTGTCTATAAAAAGGTAGTTAAAAGCGCTGTGACGTTCCTAGTACTTTAGTTGATGACATTCTACTCATTGGGAATAGATGTAGGAATGCTGCAGTCAACTAAAGTATGGTTGTCTAGTAGATTCTCGATGAAGGACATGGGTGAAAAAGCATCCTATATTCTTGGAATACAGATCTATCGGGATAGATCTAAACGGATGCTCGGACTCACCCAAGCTACCTACATCGATACCATACTTAAGAGGTTCTCTATGGAAGAGTCCAAGAGAGGACACCTACCTATGTGCCACGGGGTCACTCTATCTAAGTCTATGTGTCCAAAGACTGATGAGGACATAGAGAGTATGGCACGTGTACCATATGCCTCGGCAATAGGTAGTATTATGTATGGCATGATCTCGACTAGACCGAATGTCGCATATGCTCTGAGTGTCACGAGCCGCTACCAGGACAACCCCGGCCAATTGCATTGGAAGGCTGTGAAGGATATTCTTAAGTACTTACGAAGGACTAAGAATATGTTCATGGTCTATGGGGGTGGTGAACTGAAACTGGAAGGCTACACTGATTCTAGTTTCCAGTGTGACGTGGATGATTCGAAATCAACCTTTGGATTTGTATTCATGCTCAATGGTGGTGCTGTCTCTTGGAAGAGTTCCAAGCAAGACACCATCGCGGATTCAACCACTGAAGCTGAGTACATCGCAGCATCAGCTACTGCAAAGGAGTCCGTTTGGATAAGGAATTTCGTCCAAGAGTTGGGCGTCATTCCTAATGGAGTTGGTCCAGTCCCGGTGTACTGCGACAACATGGGTGCCGTTGCGCAAGCAAAGGAGCCTAGGTCTCACCAAAGATCCAAACACATACTGAGGAAATACCACATAATCCGAGATATTGTGGCTAGAGGTGACATAGCAGTTGAGAGAGTCACCTCTGCAGACAACGTTGCTGATCCACTTACGAAGCCCTTTCCTGGACCGTTGTTTGAAAAACATCGCGAAACAATGGGACTGCGTCTGATGAGTAGTTGGCTTTAGGGAAAGTGGGAGATTGTTTGAGTAGATTCCCAACTAGCCAACTTGTGGCGTGTGGGTTTATAGACTCTTGTATATGACAATATTTATATATGATATTCACATTTATTTATATAGCGTTCTTTACTTTCATTGTGTGAATAATGATTAACAATTGCATTGAGTAAAGACCTAGAATACACTAAAGTGTATGTTCGATGTGATAGTGGGTATGACGGCTATCATGAAACACATCTAATAGTCACTGTGTAGTTTGAACATGTTCCTAGTCAATTGGGCCGTCAAAAATGAGGTAAGGCCGCTCGAGTTCGAGACTAGTATCTGCGATGCGAAGTACCATGTTTCATTGGTAGGGAACATTGTGATTTTCTGAGAATTCAAATAGATAGTGACCTGGTGATCTATCGAACTACCCTCCTTCGGACTTTCCAAGTTGTTACCATTTGTCGAGTGGATAAGTCCGAGGTCTTGGTTGTACTGATTAGTCCTCACGACTCGAAAAGTCATTGAGACTCTACATGATAGGCGTCTCACTTTGACCCGTTTGCCGACTCACTTGGGGTCACAAGGCGTCGGGATTGTGTGAGACCCCGATGCATGTAGGAGTCGATGTATCGTTTTCGAGTATTCACCGCTCGCAGACATGCGTGGATATCCTATGCTATCTGAGGGGATAATAGTGTATAAATATCTGGCCAGAGTACTAGAAGTGTTTTAGGTAAATGTGTTTACCTAGTTACACTCGCGATGTCACTATTCGATCTCCAAGATGTATGCATAGCTATCGGATCTATAGCGACTCTCGATTTACCAATGGTCGTTGATCTGATCGGGATATATGGATTGAAAGGACCGTACTGTACGCTAACCACGACCAACTGGTTCTTGCAGGCACTATCAGTGATACCTAGGGGATCATGGGGCGATGTTGCTAGACGCTCTTACCATGATCCGTTGGGCAGGTCCGGAATTGTGATTCCGGAGCCACAATGGTTGTGGAACCACGGCTAGCTGTATCCCTGAACCATTGAGGGTCACACAAGTACTGGATTCGAGATTCCCGCACGGATACTCAGCTCAACGTGTTGAGCATACGAAGAGGATTTTGGGAGTGCGACTTCCTAAAAGGTCAACAGAGGTCAAATCATGATTTCCGATCGGATCGGTCCGATCTGATCGGTGATCGGAGTTATAATGAAGTCTCGGTGATGGGAATGAACTGAATGTTCATCCGTTGGACCCGGGCCCGTTGGGCCGGTCCAAATCCATCTTTAATTCTATTTAATTAGACCTAAACCTAGACTTCATAATACACTACACCATTAACCCTAACCCTAAGCATCAAGCGCCGCCCCTCTCTTCCTCGAAGCCTCACGCCGCCGCCGCCTCTTCGCCGGAAATTGTTCCGGACAAATTTGACGAGGAGAATCCGTCCGTGCCGATCTCGTCAGGCCTTCTAGTGCAGGCTGACGAAGGAATCCCGTCTCCGGTCGTGGACCTGATTGACGATATCTACCGCCGCCTACCGTGAAGTGCCGTTTTCTTTACGAAACCGGTCGGAGCCAGGCACAAGTTGCCAGCAAGGTAGCAATCTTAAACGCCCTATGAATGTCATAGTATGTCGATTTTATCGTATTGATCGTCTCCCGGTACTGTTATTTCTGTTCTTCCGTTGCCTCATCGGGAGGCGTGATCCGGATCCCAACAGTTCGATCTATGATGAACTTCACTGAACTTCCTACCTCGTTTTGGGGCTATGCGCTCGAAACGGCGGTAATGTTGTTGAACAATGTCCACACTAAGGCAGTGGATAAGACTCCATATGAGATATGGATGGGCAAACCACCCAAGTACTCATACATGAGGATTTGGGGATGTCCTGCTTACGTGAAGCAGACAGTGGGAGATAAGCTGGACACGAGATCCATCTTATGATACTTCATTGGGTATCCAAAGAATTCCATTGGATACTACTTCTACTATCCAAGTGAAACAAAAGTTTTTGTTTCTAGGAATTCCACCTTTATGGAAAGGGAATTTCTACTTGATAGAAAGGGCAAAGTAGTAGAACTCGAAGAGGTTCGAGACCCAATCGAAGTACCAAGTGAATCTCTGCACCTCCAGAGCCGGTACCAGAAATTGTCGCACCTAGGAGATCCGAAAGGGTTCCTAGGGCTCCTGAGAGATATGGTTTTCTCCTTGAAGATGATCAAGATGATCAAGTTGTTGGATCTGATCCAAGAACTTTCAAGGAGGCGATTTCCGATGCTGATTCAAATTTGTGGCTTGAAGCAATGCAGTCTGAGTTTGACTCAATGCATGCTAACCAAGTTTGGACTCTTGTTAATCCTCCCGAAGGAATTGTTCCTATTGGGTGTAAATGGGTATACAAGAGGAAACTTGGGCCTGATGGTGAGGTAATGACCTACAAGGCACGACTGGTCGCGGTAGGTTACACTCAAAGGCAAGGTGTTGACTATGATGAAACCTTCTCGCCAGTCGCGATGTTCAAGTCAATTAGAATCTTGTTAGCCATAGCCGCATGGTACGACTATGAGATATGACAAATGGATGTGAAAACTGCGTTCCTTAATGGAAACATTAAGGAAGAGATCTATATGACGCAGCCTGTACTTTATGTTGATGACATTCTACTCATTGGGAATGATGTAGGAATGCTGTAGTCAATTAAAGTATGATTGTCTAGTAGATTTTCGATGAAGGACATGGGTGAAGAAGCATCCTATATTCTTGGAATACAGATCTATCGGGATAGATCTAAACGGATGCTCGGACTCACCCAAGCCACCTACATCGATACCATACTTAAGAGGTTCTCTATGGAAGAGTCCAAGAGAGGACACCTACCTATGTGCCACGGGGTCACTCTATCTAAGTCTATGTGTCCAAAGACTGATGAGGAGATAGATAGTATGACACATGTGCCATATGCCTCGGCAATAGGTTGTATTATGTATGGCATGATCTCCACTAGACCGGATGTCGCATATGCTCTGAGTGTCACGAGCCGCTACCAGGACAACCCCGGCCAATTACATTGGAAGGCTGTGAAGGATATTATTAAGTACTTATGAAGGACTAAGAATATGTTAATGGTCTATGGGGGTGGTGAACTGAAACTGGAAGGCTACACTGATTCTAGCTTCCAGTGTGACGTGGATGATTCGAAGTCAACCTCTGGATTTGTATTCATGCTCAATGGTGGTGCTGTCTCTTGGAAGAGTTCCAAGCAAGACACCATCGCGGATTCAACCACTGAGGCTGAGTACATCGCAGCATCAGCTGCTGCTAAGGAGGCGGTTTGGATAAGGAATTTCGTCCAAGAGTTGGGCGTCATTCCTGATGGAGTTGGTACACTCCCGGTGTACTGCGACAACACGGGTGCCGTTGCGCAAGAAAAGGAGCCTAGGTCTCACCAAAGATCCAAACATATACTGAGGAAATACCACATAATCCGGGATATTGTGGCTAGAGGTGACATAGCAGTTGAGAGAGTCGCCTCTGCGGACAACATTGCTGATCCACTTACGAAGCCCTTGCCAGGGCCATTGTTTGAAAAACATCGGCAAACAATGGGACTGCGTCTGATGAGTAGTTGGCTTTAGGGCAAGTGGGAGATTGTTAGAGTAGATTCCCAACTAGCCAACTTGTAGCGTGTGGGTTTATAGACTCTTGTATATGACAGTCTTTATATATGATATTCGCAATTGTTTATGGCATTATTTATCTTCATTATGTTTATATAATGTTAACAATTGTGTTGGGTAAGTGATCTCTTTCCATTTTAAGCTTCGTTGAGAGCTGAGTGGTGCTCTGCAGAGTTGAGGTAGCTGAGTAAGCTACGAGGCTTTATAATTTAAGATGTGTGAGTTCAGATTTGAGTTGACATTGACATATCTTAACAGATTTGTGCTGGTAGTGGCTTCTGTTGAGTTCGTCGTGAAGTTGTTAGGGCAGTATACTTGTGCTGGTTGCTCCGCCCTTGTTTTTGTAAGATCTGATGAGGTAGAAGCTAAATTGAGGTACGAATTGAGCTACATTTTAGCAGCTTTATTATCAGCTTTGGGTTATTTCTCTCGTGTATTAGTTGATGTGGCTTGTGTTGATTGTATGATGATTCTGTGCTCATATTTGTTTTGTGCGTGAAATATGTATGATTTTTAAGCATGAGTCTACTATGCATTCACGCATACATATTGAGTCTGATTCCTTTGAGAGCTGAATTCCTTTGCACGTTGTGATCGGCCGGCTGAGTCGTCGCGCCTGAAAGGTCCAACGGTGCTTATGATGTGGTGGTCGGCTGAGTCGTCGTGCCTGAATACCACTGCCTTATGATGGTCAGCTGAATCGTCGCACCTGAAGATCAAAAGATGATGATGATTGATGAGATCTGCACAGTTGAGTCGTTGTGCCTTGTCTACTGATGATTCTTGGTAGCCCTTTCATGCATTGCACAATTGAGATATTGCATTGTCTGATATGATAGATGCTTTTATTGTGCCTCTTCGTACTGAGGTTTGACCTCGTTTATTTTCCCTATTTTGGGCTGTTTAGGCCGGAGTTGGCCATTACAGGTTCTTCAGGTAACCAGGCTGGACAGAGTGGAGATTCCGCTGGTCGATCCCCTTTTTTATTTGAGTCCCAGTTGTATTGATATATTATATTGAGCCAGGGGATGTCCTGTGCCTTTATTATTGGGGGATCTGCAGTTGATTGACTACTTGTTTTATCCTATGTTGTATGAGTTTTGATTTAAACTCTTATTTTGAGTATGAATTTAATTTGAATGATATTGTATCAGGCCCATATTCGAAAATTTTTAGCCCATATTTTTATGATGCTTCCGCATAATTGTGACTAATGGATGTATTAGCGCACCGGGCCAGACATTGAACCTCTGGCGATTCGACTGTTGTGACATTTGAGGTAGCTGAAATGCGTACATCCTTCGGGCACAAGATGGAAACCTCGCCTAGATATCGGCTGAACCTGTGTCTGCTTATTCAAAAGACTCTCCTCTATATCTACAGCCCTATACACGGCCTCAGCATATGTCAAAGGAACCAGCCAACACCAACTGAAACAAGTCTGGTCTCAACCCTTTCATAAAATTGTTCCTCTTCGTCCTCTCCTGGTTGGCTACGTGAGGTACATACAACAGAAGAGAGTAAAACTGTCTAGTGTACTTGGATACCTTCATATTCCCTTCAATAAGATTATTGAATTCCCTCTCACGGTTGTTGTAGTATGACTCTCGGGTATACTCTCGGCGAAAAGCTGCACAGAAGCTCTCTCAAGTCACCAAGACTCCCGTTTCTCTCATGGTCCTGGAAGTACCTCCCACCAGCTGTGAGCATGTTCTCTCAGCTATGGAGCTGACAACTTCAGTCTCATCTCATCAGAATACTCCACAGTATCAAACAACTCTTCCATATGTTCCAACCAGCCATCAGCCATCAAACCTCCCTTGGCTCCAGTAAAGATAGGGGGATTCATCCTCTGAAATCTGGCCAACACCAGCTCCATCTCACTGTCAGAGTAGAATCCCAACTAGCAAACTTGTGGCGTGTGGGTTTATAGACTCTTGTATATGACAGTCTTTATATATGATATTCGCATTTGTTTATGACATTTTTTATCTTCATTATGTTTATATAATGTTAACAATTGTGTTGGATATAGACCTAGAATGCACCATAGTGTCTGTTAGATGTGATAGTGGGTATGACGGCTATCATGAAACACATCTAATAGTCACTGTGTATTCTGAATTAGTTCCTAGTCGATTGGGCCGTCAAAATGAGGATAAGGCCGCCCGAGCTTGAGACTAGTATCTGCGATGCGAAGTACCATATTTCATTGATAGGGAACATTGTGATGTTCTGAGCATGCAGATGGATAGTGACCTGGTGATCTATCGAACTACCCTCGTTCGGACTTTCCAAGTGGTTACCATTTGTCGAGTGGATAAGTCCGAGGTCTTGGTTGTACTGATTAGTCCTCATGACTCGAAATGTCTTTGAGACTCTACATGATAGGCGTCTCACTTTGACCCGTTTTCTGACTCACTTGGGGTCATTAGGCGGCGGGATTGGGTGAGATCCCGATGCATGTAGGAGTCGATGCTTCGTTGTCGAGGATTCACCGCTCGCTTACATGCGTGGATATCCTATGCTTTCTGAGGGGATAATAGTGTATAAATCTCTGGCCAGAGTACTAGAAGTGTTTTAGGTAAATGAGTTTACCTAGTTACACTCGCGATGTCACTATTCGATCTTCAAGATGTATGCATAGCTATCGGATCTTTAGCGACTCTCGATTTACCAATGGTCATTGATCTGATCGGGATATATGTGTTGAAAGGACCGTACTATACGCTAACCACGACAAACTGGTTCTTTCAGGCACTATCAGTGATACCTAGGGGATCATGGGGCGATGTTGCTAGGCGCTTTACCATGATCCGTTGAGGAAGTCCGAAATTGTGATTTCGGATCCACAATGGTTGTGGGCCCTCGGCTAGCTGTATCCCTGAACCATTGAGGGTCACACAAGTACTGGATTCGTGATTCCCACACGGAAACTGAGCTCAATATGTTGAGCATAGGAAGAGGATTTTAGGGAGTGCGACTTCCTAAAACACAACAGGGGTGAAATTACGTTTTCCCACTGTTGAGGTGCAAAACTGTCATTTTGGACTAGGTATCTGAAAAATTGTTTTTCACATCACAATGTTTTGTTTTGGAAACTGAGTCGGTCGGTCCGATCTGATCGTCGATCGGAGTTATGATGAAACCGCATTGAATTTAACGAACCGAATGTTCACATGGACCTGGGTTGGACCCAAGTCCATTGGGCCGGTTCAAGCCCATGAATGACTTATATTTATGGGTTGTGTCTAGGGCTTAATCACTACACTAATTACAACCTAAACCTAGCCTCCAATCTTGAGAAGCCGCCGCCCCCTCCTCCACCAACCTCACGCACGGCCGCCGCCCACCGCCGCGCCTCCGCCGCCATCCGATCTTCGCTTGATTAGACTTGTTCTGATCAGTGCGACGGGGTGATTCCGTTCGTGATAAAATCCATCAGCTTTCTAGTGCAGGCTGATTGGAGGAAGATCGATTCCGGTCGTGGACCTGATTGACGATCTACCGCCATCTACCGACAAGAGCCAGTTTCCCTGTGATTCTGGTTGGAGCCAGGCGCCTAGACGCCAGCAAGGTAACACCCCGAAAATCATCCTATGAATGGTTTATAGTATTGATTTTATTGTATTGAACGTATCCCGGTGCTTTATTTTAAACTTCCGCTGTGTCGCCGGGAGACGTGATCCGTATCCGCCACCGTACTCCAATACTCACCAATCTGTCTAGTAACATCCTCAACTCCAACCTCAGCCTGTACAACTCTATATTCTTCAACTACCACCTAACAGCTCTACCTCTCCTTGGCGAATCTACCAAGACTCACAAGGTAAGTACATATGCAGATTAAGAAATCATAGAGTCACGCATAAAAAACAATTCAAATTCTCTGCCTGGAATCGAGCTTATCCCAATTTAAGCTCTTATACCAAAATGTCAGCCCCGTGCTCTAAATCAGAAGTTAATTACTCAATTAACTCAAAATGCAGAAGTTTAAGATTGGTTAAAAGTTTTCTTTTTCGACCTGAACAGAAAATATCATTCAAAATACATTCATATTCAAAGTATAGATTTTTAACTCAAAAATTTGCACGACAGAACAGTACCAGAGATGTATACAATTAACTCGACGAATACAAATCTCGATACAAATATTCACACAGGGCATCCCCTGGTAAACTAACTTAGTATAATATACATAATTGGGACTCAATACGGGGCTCTACTTGTAACGCCCAGACATTTTTAGAGCCACAATTAGTAAGTTATAAAATTATAGATATTAAATTGAAATGCTACTTTATTCAACTTTATTTTCGATTGAGTTCCATATTTGAGAATGCAATTGCAGGATATGTTTGGTCGATCCTTACAAGCCAATTGAATCCTTCTTTTTAAATAAAAATAATTCGGTTTTATAGCATCAAATTTCACTTTAATGGAGTAGCACTTTTAAAATATTTGGACATATTGATTAAACGTGTTTCTTGCTTAGGCATTTTAATTCATATATATAGGACGTTAGCCACATCATACATCATCATTTTCAACCAAAAACACTTTCTAAAAAGAAAACGGTGCTCTTTGTGAAGAAACTGAGCAAAAACCTTTCAAATCTTTTTGAAGGAGTCAAGCGGTGTTAAGATAAAATTTATAAGTTTTGGTGATAACAAAAACAAAATAAGAACTGAACCTTTGTAATCAGATTTGGACAGTCATCGTGGTTAACAACTTTGGCTCAGAAGCAAAACCCTTGGAACAGTGTACTCAGATATCGGGTTGAAAGTTTTGTGTGAGACCCGAAATTTTAGAAGGATTAATTGAGTTAATTAATCGTGTTAAAATAGACCACATTTCATCTTGAGCAGATCTGGGTTGAATCAGCTTTGAGTCGATATGCTTTGAGAAGCTATCGGGTTTTGTATAAGTCGTTGGAACAGATCTGGAGAGTTAGAATTTACGCGGGATCTGTGTTGTGGTGAGCGTTGATCATCGTTGAGTGATTGTGTTCAGAAGTCGTGGTGGAATTTGTAGTCGCTGAGCAGAAGAGAGTACGGTAGCTTGTTTTGTAGTGAGTAGCTAAACTACGTCGTTTGGATTAGTTGGAACGACAGCGTTTTGGTTTAGCGGGCGAGACTCAGTTGAGAGAAGTGTTGGTCTTCAGATTCGGGAGAGATCTGAGTGTGTATACAGCGACGCCGTTTTGGGTTTCATATTCCTTCTTGCGCTAGCGATTCAGATATGAGTAGCGGGTGACGTGTCCTGTTGCGATAGTTGACTTTGCGACGTCGTTTGAGTTAGTCGAGCTCAGTTTGCGGTAGAGAGATCTGTTGAGAGATTCAAATCGGAGCGGGAATATCAGCTTTGTAGCTTAAGTTGTCGGTGGGATCTGTTCAGCAAGCATGGACAGACTTGAGTATATAGAGTACTTTGCCTTCGTTCTTTATTATTGTTTCCCGACATGAACTCTGACCCTAGCTACTGTTCACCGAACCTTATCTTCTTCGATTTCCGGAAGTAGATAGCTCCAATTGAAGTGAGAGTGGTAGCGTTGGACTCCTGTTGCTGAGACGCTTTGTTTGGTACTGCTTTTGGACGTTTGCTTGAAGCTGGTGAGGTGTGCGAAGACATCTCCCTTGTGTATTCTGTTAGCGTAAGCGTCGGATTTCGTTCTCCGTCGAGGTAACTCGCTGGGTAAGTGTTAAATATCCTACCTTGTGCTTTGTTTAGAGCCTTATGTTGTGTTAGAAGTGTAGGACAGACTTGGGTTGAGCTTGTAGCTCCCAATTCGTGGTTTCTGTGTTACTGTCCCTGAGTTAGTATCTGTATTTCGTTTAGCAGGTGTGAGATCTGTGTTGCTCGGGACCCTGTTTTAGTAATTGTAGCACAGAAGACTTGTGGTACGGATGTCAGCTTGTTTTACAGCTTTGGATTGAGCATGGGTGATTATGCTTGCTGTTGTGTATGCTTTGCGTATTGTATATGTTTCTGTGTTGAATATTACATCTGTTGCATACACGCATTTATCTCTTGAGCTCAGATCTGTTATAGCCGTGCCTTGTTTATTGCTCTGAGCATACCAGGATGCTGTTCAGGCTAAGCGGGTAACTCCCGTACCTCATCTCCCTGGTGGGATCTGTTAGCCACTATGGGCGGAGTGGGTAGCTCCCACACCTCATGAGTTGGGCAACAGCAGGTTGAGCCATGTGTTGCATCTGGTGCCGTGTGTTGAGACGAGTGGGTAGCTCCCATATACTCACACACCCTGTGGCCACTGTTAACTGTTATCCGTAGCTATCTGTATTGCGTGACCAGATTTGAGTTGCCTTCGAGATTATGGCTCCCTTTCGTTGGTTGTAGCCTACTGTTGTGCTCAGTTGTTCATGCATAGCATCTGCATATTACTTGTTGCTTTCCGTTAGCTGTTTTATATTGCTCTCCGTACTGGGGTTTGACCCCGTGTCCCTCTGGGGCTGGTGTTGTTTGCCTGTGTATGTGTTTTCAGGTTATCATGGTTACTCTACTGATCGTGGAGTAACCCAGCTGGAGGTGCCTCAGGAGGTGGTTAGAGTGTCCCAGTTAGCTTATAGCATATATGTATAAGCACTGTTAGTGGGGGGATGCCCTGTGCTTTATTGTATTTCAGTTGTTTTCTGTAGTGCTTGTATCTGTTGAATGCTGTATTGTTGTATTGAGCTATTTTAATTACTGGGATATTTTGAGTATTACAGTATTTTAAATTATGTATCCTTCAGTCAGGCCAAGCGAAAATTTTAGCCACTATTTTATTGCTTTCGCTAGTGTTTGCATGGTTTAACTCTGTGTTTGTGCACGAGGCCTGACATTTTTGGTATCAGAGCTTAAGCTGGGATAAGCTCGATTTCTTTGATCACACTTGAGTCTAGGCACAGTGTTGCGTGTTGCATGTGCATGACTATGTGATTTATTTGTTATATGATATATCTGTTGCTGTGTGACCTTACCCTCTTAGTGCCTTCGTAGATGCCGCCTAGACGTAGGGGTAGAGGTAGAGGGCAATTTCAGGAAGAGTCTGAAGGTCAGAACGAGGAAGTGCAGCATAGTGTTCCTCGTCGTGGACGCGATAGACAGATTGAATTGGAGGTAGATGAGCTGGCAGCCCATGTGGACGATATGGAACTGGTGATGACGAGGTTTCAACGGATGAACCCTCAAACGTTCAATGGCGATGAGCCTAGTTCCGATGCTGAGTCCTGGTTGCAGCATGTTACCGGGTTGTTTGATCGTGTCAGGTATGACGATGAGCGTAGGCTGAGCTTGGCTACGTTTAAGTTGAGGAGAAGTGCCGAGCTTTGGTGGTGAGGTGCTTCGAGGACTCCAGAGGAGATAGGTGGAGGGATTTCGTGGAGTAGCTTTTGTACTTCCTTTCGTCAGGAGTACATTCCGGAATCTTTTGTGAACGCCAGAGAGCGAGAGTTTGATAACCTGGTGCAGGGATCTTTGTCCGTGGGAGAGTATGCCCGGAGATTTTCTTCTCTTCTGGCGTATGTTCCGCATGTTGCTGAACGAGAGAAGGCGAAGAGGAACAAGTTCATGGAGGGGCTCAATGAAGAGTTGTATTCCTTTGTGTTGGCAGGTTCATCGGCGAGCTATGCAAAGCGGTGGACAGGGCTATAGACATTGAGGAAGGACTGTAGAACCGTCGATCGTGTGTTAGGACGCAAGGAGTGCAAGGTAGTCGTCCCGTGGTTCCGGGGGTGCAACCTTCCTAGTCAGTGCAGTCGTCTCAGCCACCCAGCAGCAGGTATCCCAGCAGCCCGGACACCAGAAGTTTAGGCCTCGTGGTTGTCAGTTTAAGAAGAAGTCTAGTTCGAGTTATTCTGGCTCGGGTATTTCGAGCAGTGGTAGTAGTTCCAAAGTTGAGTTTTGTGGCCAGTGTGGAGGAAGGCATCCTACAGCGCAGTGTGTAGGGGTGCAAGGTTCGTGCAACGTCTGTGGTAAGTACAGACACTTTGCGAGAGTGTGTCCTTTGTCTGGTTCACAGCATACCGCCGCTCCACCGCAGGGTCGAGGTGGATCGTCTAGAGGTCGTTCTTTTCCAGCCCAGCAGCAGAGGTTAAGGGAGCCTCAGTTTAGACAGTTTCAGCATCCTGGTCCTTCGCGATTTGGACAGTCTTCCCATCCTCAGTTTTCAGGACCTCAGTTTGCCTAGGTGAATGCCATGACAAGGGAGCAAGCGGAGGGCACTCCAGGCGGAGGAGTGATCGCAGGTACTGGATTTTTTTTTGATTTTCCTGCGCGTGTTGTTGTTTGATACAGGAGAATCATATCGTTTATTTCTAATGCATTTGTGGTTGAGCATGGTTTGCATACTACTACTTTGTGTGATGTTGTGTCTGTAGCGACTCCTACTGGCGCGAGCCTATTCTCCCAACAGATTTTGTTAAATAGAGTTCTTAGGTTTGGTGATAGTGTGTTTTTGGCCAACTTGATCAGGCTAGTGATGTGGGATTTCGATTGTATAGTGGGAATGTACGTTTTGTCTAGCTATAGGGCCACTGTGGATTGTTTCCATGGAGTTGTGCTATTTAGGCCCTACTCTGGCAAGAAATGGAATTTCTACGGTCAACATTCCCAGTCGAAGATTCCTTTAGTATCCGCGATGGAAATGTTTAGCCTGTTGTCGCTAGAGATTGCTGGTTTTATGATCTATGCCTTAGATACATCTTCTTCTTCGAGCATAGAGCTTAGTAGGGTTCCAGTGGTTCGACATTTCTCGGATGTGTTTTCGGAGGAGATTCCTGGTTTTCCTTCGAGAAGGGAGATAGACTTCAGCATTGAGTTGGTACCTGGTACAACCTCGATTTCGAGAGCTCCGTATCGTTTAGCTCCTGCTGAGTTGAGGAAGCTTAAGATTCAGCTTAGTGATTTGCTGGAGAAGGGTTTCATTAGGCCTAGCATGTCACCCTGGGGAGCGCCTATCTTGTTTGTAAAGAAAAAGGACGGGTCGATGAGGATGTGCATTGACTTTAGACAGTTGAATAAGGCTATAGTGAAGAATAAGCACCCTTTTCCTAGGATCGATGATTTGTTTGATAAGCTTCAGGGTTCGGCTGTGTTTTCTAAGATCGATCTTCGTTCGGGGTACCATCAGTTGCGCATCCGTGATCAGGATGTTGAGAAGACCGCGTTTCGTACGAGGTATGGGCATTATGAGTTTCTAGTTATGCCTCTCGGTTTGACGAATGCTCCCGCAATTTTCATGGACTTGATGAATAGACTTTAGAGAGTTCATCGATCAGTTTGTGATTGTGTTTATCGATGACATTTGTTAGAGTAGATGCCAAACTAGCCAACTTGTGGCGTGTGGGTTTATAGACTCTTGTACATGACAATCTTTATATATGATATTCGCATTTATTTATGTGACATTCTTTACTTTCATTGTGTTGTATGATGATTAACAATTGCGTTGAGTATACACCTAGAATGCACTATAGTGTATGTTAGATGTGATAGTGGGTATGACGACTATCATGAAACACATCTAATAGTCACTGTGTATTCTGAACATGTTCCTAGTCGATTAGGCCGTCAAAATGAGGATAAGGCCGCCCGAGCTCGAGACTAGTATCTGCGATGCGAAGTACCATGTTTCATTGGTAGGGAACATTGTGATGTTCTGAGCATGGAGATAGATAGTGACCTGGTGATCTATCGAACTACCCTCGTTCGGACTTTCCAAGTGGTTACCATTTGTAGAGTGGATAAGTCTGAGGTCTTGGTTGTACTGATTAGTCCTCACGACTCGAAACGTCATTGAGACTCTACATGATAGGCGTCTCACTTTGACCCATTTTCCGACTCGCTTGGGGTCATTAGGCGGTGGGATTGGGTGAGATCCCGATGCATGTAGGAGTTGATGCTTCGTTGTCGAGGATTCACCGCTCGCTTACATGCGTGGATATCCTATGCTATCTGAGGGGATAATAGTGTATAAAACTCTGGCCAGAGTACTAGAAGTGTTTTAGGTAAATGGGTTTACCTAGTTACACTCGTGATGTCACTATTCGATCTCCAAGATGTATGCATAGCTATCGGATCTTTAGCGACTCTCGATTTACCAATGGTCGTTGATCTGATCGGGATATATGTGTTGAAAGGACCGTACTGTACGCTAACCACGACCAACTTGTTCTTTCAGGCACTATCAGTGATACGTAGGGGATCATGGGCGATGTTGCTAGACGCTCTTACCATGATCCGTTGAGCAGGTCCGGAATTGTGATTTCGGAGCCACAATGGTTGTGGGCCCACGGCTAGCTATATCCCTGAACCATTTAGGGTCACACAAGTACTGGATTCGTGATTCCCGCACGGAAACTGAGCTCAATATGTTGAGCATAGGAAGAGGATTTTAGGGAGTGCGACTTCCTAAAACTCAACAGGGGTGAAATTACGATTTCCCACTGGTTTAGGGGCAAAACGGTCATTTGCACTGGGGTTCTGAAAAACTGGTTTTTCAGATCATAGTATTCAGTTTTGGAAACTGAGTCGATTGGTCCGATCTGATCAGTGATCGGAGTTATGATGAAGTCACGATGATGGGGATGAACTGAATGTTCATCCGTTGGATACGGGCCCGTTGGGCCGGTCCAAGTCCATCATTAAGTCTACTTAATGTAGACTTAAGCTTCATAATAACACACTACACACCACATTAAACCCTAACCCTAGCTCCAAGTGGCCGCCCCCTTCTCCTCTCTCAAAAGACGCCGCCGCCGCCTTGCGTCGCCGCCTCTCTCGCCGGAATTTGTTCCGGCCAACTTGACGAGGAGAATCCGTCCGCGCCGATCTCTTCAGGCCTTCTAGTGCAGGCTGACGAAGGAGTCTTGCTTCCGGTCGTGGACCTGATTGACGTAATCTACCGCCGCCTACCGTGAAGTTCCGGTTTCCTCGCGAAACTGGTCGGAGCCAGGCACGAGTTGCCAGCAAGGTAATCAACGAAAACACCCTATGAATGGTCATAGCTTGCATGTTTATTGAATTGTATTGATCGTCTCCCGGCCCAATTTTTGTTCTTCCGCTGCCTCGCCGGGAGGCGTGATCCAAATACGCCACGGTTCCCCAACAGTGGTATCAGAGCCAAGGCTCGGATCTGATCAATACAATTGTGCCTTATTGTATCTAATATCTTGAATTTCAGATCGAAGCAACAAAATTTTTGGAGCAGCCACCGCGGCGGCAATCGCCCGACGCTACGCGCGCACCTGCGTGCG
>KV006525.1:346379-374159 GCA_001598015.1 Dorcoceras hygrometricum
TTCTAGGGTTTAGTTCGGGCCTGTCCCGGGCCGCCCGTGAAGTTTTCGGGCCGATATTCGATGTCGGGCCCGTTTTGGTCGATTTTGAAATTTTGAGATTTTTGGGCCTATAATTGTTTTAAGCCCAATTTGATATACGATTTTAATTTTTAAATGTGATTTTATAAATTAAATATGATTTTGTGATTAAAATTTGATTTTATCAACAAAATACGAATTTATTTATAAAATGCGATTTCGTAACTAAATATGATTTTGTGGATAAATAATTTGATTATTTAATTTATGCATGTTAATTAGATTATCTGCATGATTGGGATGATCGAGAGCCGTGCCCAATTTGTTAGGTGTATGCGATAGGTTTTTGTGATTCGGTTGTATAAATATTTTGATTATCATTTAAAGTGAGCCTGTTTGTGGTCCGTTCTCACCCCTTGATAAATGTATCCCTTATATGTCATGGTAAATTTAAATGTAAAATTACTAGATTTAGTGGGAGAACATCCGAAGACGCTGGATAATGACGATCAAGGATATTGAAGACCGAAGATCTGTAAAACCGGAAGCATTGTAATAGGATTGCATTGCATATTGCATTACCCCTAGGATTGGACCCAGGTCTGTGACTGGCAACCACGGACTGCATAGCTCTCGCGATCGATCATCCCAATATTTATATATGTGATATATAGTTAGTTGAATCCGCATGTTGCATGTTTTAAATTTGATTTAAAATAAATACATGAGACCAAATTTTCAAAAATAAAATCCCTCGTTTTAAATATGATTTAAAACTTATATCAAGATAAATATTTATTCGATAAACTAAAGGGTATTTAAATTTGTTTAAATTTTCCTACCTTCCATCAACAATGGGTGTACGTCGATGCTACCCGTATACATGGCCCGGCTCATATTATTGAGGGGGTCATGTATGCCGGAAAGCTGTCCACGCCATTGACAATCTTTGTGAGTTCGGTTGGAACTCCCTTTAACGTTGGCTCATATTATTGGGCACATTAAGGGGACCGTCCTTCACGACTCAACATTGATGGGTCATCTTGACACGTGATAGTAAACGGCGTCATATTATTGGGCCCTTACTGGACGTGAGGTGAATACATGGATGTTGCACCGGTTGCAATCGGAAACTACCTTTTGGGGGTCATGGATGGCTGATATTATTCGGGTCCATGATCACTTGATTGGGCTCCGTGTACCCACTAAAGAAACTTGCTTTCTCGATTTCATTAGAGGGTGGTTAAATCGTTAAAATAGTGGGAGGGTAATTCATAAAACTTAGCGACCTTGTTTTATGTCTTAACGATTATTTTATATATTTAGTGATGTATGTCTGCTTTCCTTTTCAGTATTAATGCATTATAAAATGGTTTCGATGAAAAACCCGCTCACTGCTATACTGGATAGCAACAGGTTCACCGGTCTGAACTATCAAGACTGGCTCCGCAACCTCAATCTTGTATTGGCTTCGGAGAAACTTCTTTATGCGATAGAGAAGAGTCCTCCGAAGGAAGCCCCTGCCGATATCAGCCCTGAGGAGCTGGTAACGCTTAAACAATGGTGGGACGACAAGGTTAAAGCTCGATGCTATGTGATGGCATCGATGTCCAATGAAATGCAACGGCGCTTTGAGAAGACGAAGTATGCTGCTGACATACTTTTTCATCTCAAAGAACTGTACGGGGAGAACTCTCGACATGAGAGGTTCACGGCTGTCAAGGAGCTTATGACAAGCCGCATGCGCGATGGGACTTCGTTCCGCAAGCATGGGGTTCGTATGATTGGGCTCGTTGAAAAGCTTTCGGGCCTTGATATCACACTTCCACACGAGCTGTCGGTGGATGTACTTCTCCTCTCACTACCCGCTGCATTTGACCCCTTTGTGGTCAACTTCAACATGAACAAGCTGACAGCCACCCTTGAAGAGGTGGTTAACATGCTTGTAGTGTTCGAAGGAATCATAAAGAAGGACAAGCCCGTCCTCCTCATGGGCTCTTCTACCTCTGTGAAGAAGGGGCCCATACGCAAGGAAAAGAAGCGTTCTGCCCCTGCGAAGGAGGAAAATCCCACCAAGAAGCCAAAGGCAAAGGCTTCCAAGCCAAACAAGAGCGAGGATGTTTGCCACCACTGCCACAAGCCTGGGCATTGGAGGAGGAACTGCAAGGAGTACCTCAAGCAGTTGCGAACTACGAAAGGTATGTTCTACATTGAAATAAATATGTCCCTTAATTCGACTTCTTGGGTACTTGATACTGGATGTGGATCTCATATCTGCAATGATTTGCAGGTGATGACAAGAAGCCGACGTCTTAGAGAGGGTGAGACCCACTTGAGGCTTGGCAATGGAGCAAGAGTTTCTGCAGTAGCTATAGGAGATGTTTATTTATTTCTGTCTTCTGATTTTAAGTTGTTATTGAGAAACGTTTTTTTTGTTCTCGAATTAATAAAGAACATTATTTCTGTTTCTATTCTTGATAGTGATGGATATTCTTGTATGTTTGCTAATTCGATTTGCAATATTTACAAGAATGAATGTTTAATTGGAATTGGGGAACGCGAAAACGATTTATACACCTTAAAATTAAAAGACGTTCCAACTCGCGATGTCGAAACACGTACAACAACGATTAAACGGAAACACGATAACTTGAACCCAGCACAACTTTGGCACGCTAGGGTAGGTCATATTTCTCTAAGAAGGATGAACAAGTTAGTTAGGAGTGACATGTTTGATCTGTCAGACATTAACTCCCTACCGACTTGTGAATCTTGTCTTAAGGGAAAGATGACTAAGCAACCCTTCAAGGGCAAGGGTGAGCGTGCTCAAGGCCTATTGGATTTGATCCATACTGATGTGTGCGGCCCGTTTAGTATTGGTACTAAATATGGTCATACATACTTCATCACCTTTACCGACGATTACTCTAGGTGGGTACTTGTACTTAATGAAGCACAAGTCTGAATCCTTTGAAAGGTTCAAAAAATTCAAGGCTGAAGTTGAAAATCAACTAGGCAAAAGTATTAAAGCAATTCGATCCGATCGAGGTGGCGAATACTTGAGTGCTGAATTTCAAGAATATCTAAAAGAGAATGGGATTCTCGCACAGTGGACCCCTCCGGCCACACAACAGCTAAATGGTGTAGCGGAGCGTCGTAATCGAACCCTGTTGGACATGGTTCGATCTATGATGAGCTTCACTGAACTTCCTACCTCGTTTTGGGGCTATGCGCTCGAAACGACGGTATTGTTGTTGAACAATTTCCACACCAAGGCAGTGGATAAGACTCCATATGAGATATGGATGGGCAAACCACCCAAGTACTCATACATGAGGATTTGGGGATGTACTGCTTACGTGAAGCAGACAGTGGGAGATAAGCTGGATACGAGATCCATCTTATGCTACTTCATTGGGTATCCAAAGAATTCCATTGGATACTACTTCTACTATCCGAGCGAAACAAAAGTGTTTGTTTCTAGGAATGCCACCTTTATGGAAAGGGAATTTCTATTTGATAGAAAGGGCAAAATAGTAGAACTCGAAGAGGTTCGAGATCCAATCGAAGTACCAGGTGAGTCTCCTGCACCTCCAGAGCCAGTACCAGAAATGGTCGCACCTAGGAGATCCGAAAGGGTTCCTAGGGCTCCTGAGAGATATGGTTTTCTCCTTGAAGATGATCAAAGTGATCAAGTTGTTGGATCTGATCCAAGAACTTTCAAGGAGGCAATTTCCGATGCTGATTCTAATTTGTGGCTTGAAGCAATGCAGTCTGAGTTTGACTCAATGCATGCTAACCAAGTTTGGACTCTTGTTGACCCTCCCGAAGGAATTGTTCCTATTGGGTGCAAATGGGTATACAAGAGGAAACTTGGGCCTGATGGTAAGGTAATGACCTACAAGGCGCGACTGGTCGTGAAAGGTTACACTCAAAGGCAAGGTGTTGACTATGATGAAACCTTCTCGCCAGTCGCAATGTTCAAGTCGATTAGAATCTTGTTAGCCATAGCCGCATGGTACGACTATGAAATATGGCAAATGGATGTGAAAACTGCGTTCCTTAATGGAAACATTAAAGAAGATATCTATATGACGCAGCCTGAGGGTTTCACATCTGTTGGAAGCGAGCATAAGGTATGCAAGCTTCAGAGATCGATCTACGGTCTCAAACAAGCATCGCGGAGTTGGAACCTAAGATTCGATGAAACAATTAAGGAATTTGGTTTCATCAAGAATCCCGAGGAGCCATGTGTATAAGAAGAAAAGCGCTGTGACATTCCTAGTACTTTATGTTGATGACATTCTACTCATTGGGAATGATGTAGGAATGCTGCAATCAACTTAAGTATGGTTGTCTAGTAGATTTTCGATGAAGGACATGGGTGAAGCATCCTATATTCTTGGAATACAGATCTATCGAGATAGATCTAAACGGATGCTCGGACTCACCCAAGATACCTACATCGATACCATACTTAAGAGGTTCTCTATGGAAGAGTCCAAGAGAGGACACCTACCTATGTGCCACGGGGTCACTCTATCTAATTCTATGTGTCCGAAGACTGATGAGGATATAGAGAGTATGACACGTGTGCCATATGCCTCGGCAATATGTAGTATTATGTATGGCATATGCTCTGAGTGTCACGAGCCGCTACCAGGCCAACCCCGGCCAATTGAATTGGAAGGCCGTGAAGGATATTCTTAAGTACTTGCGAAGGACTAAGAATATGTTCATGGTCTATGGGGGTGGTGAACTGAAACTGGAAGGCTACACTGATTCTAGCTTCCAGTGTGACGTGGATGATTCGAAGTCAACCTCTGGATTTGTATTCGGGGGTGGGACTAAGAATATGTTCATGGTCTATGGGGGTGGGACTAAGAATATGTTCATGGTCTATGGGGGTGGGACTAAGAATATGTTCATGGTCTATGGGGGTGGGACTAAGAATATGTTCATGGTCTATGGGGGTGGGACTAAGAATATGTTCATGGTCTATGGGGGTGGGACTAAGAATATGTTCATGGTCTATGGGGGTGGGACTAAGAATATGTTCATGGTCTATGGGGGTGGTGAACTGAAACTGGAAGGCTATACTGATTCTAGCTTCCAGTGTGACGTGGATGATTTGAAATCAACCTCTGGATTTGTATTCATGCTCAATGGTGGTGCTGTCTCTTGGAAGAGTTCCAAGCAAGACACCATCGTGGATTCAACCACTGAGGCTGAGTACATTGCAGCATCAGCTGCTGCTAAGGAGGCCGTTTGGATAAGGAATTTCGTCCAAGAGTTGGGCGTCATTCCTAATGGAGTTGGTCCAGTCCCGGTGTACTGCGACAACACGGGTGCCGTTGCGCAAGCAAAGGAGCCTAGGTCTCACCAAAGATCCAAACATATACTGAGGAAATACCACATAATCCGGGATATTGTGGCTAGAGGGGACATAGCAGTTGAGAGAGTCGCCTCTGCGGACAACGTTGCTGATCCACTTACAAAGCCCTTGCCAGGACCCTTGTTTGAAAAACATCGCGAAACAATGGGATTGCGTCTGATGAGTAGTTGACTTTAGGGCAAGTGGGAGATTGTTAGAGTAGATGCCCAACTAGCCAACTTGTGGCGTGTGGGTTTATAGACTCTTGTATATGACAATCTTTATATATGATATTCGCATTTATTTATGTGGCATTCTTTACTTTCATTGTGTTGTATGATGATTAACAATTTCCTTGAGTAAAGACCTGGAATGCACTATATTGTATATTAGATGTGATAGTGGGTATGACGACTATCATGAAACACATCTAATAGTCACTGTGTATTCTGAACATGTTCCTAGTCGATTGGGCCGTCAAAATGAGGATAAGGGCGCCCGAGCTCGAGACTTGTATCTGCGATGCGAAGTACCATGTTTCATTGGTAGGGAACATTGTGATGTTCTGAGCATGCAGATAGATAGTGACCTGGTGATCTATCGAACTACCCTCGTTCGGAATTTCCAAGTGGTTACCATTTGTCGAGTGGATAAGTCCGAGGTCTTGGTTGTACTGATTAGTTCTCGTGACTCGAAACGTCATTGGGACTCTACATGATAGGTGTCTTACTTTGACTCGTTTGCCGACTCACTTGGGGTCATCAGGTGGCGGGATTGGGTGAGACCCGATGCATGTAGGAGTCGATGCATCGTTGTCGAGGATTCACCGCTCGCAGACATGCGTGGATATCCTATGCTATCTGAGGGGATAATATTGTATAAATCTCTGGCCAGAGTACTAGAAGTGTTTTAGGTAAATGTGTTTACGTAGTTACACTCGCGATGTCACTATTCGATCTCCAAGATGTATGCATAGCTATCGGATCTATTGCGACTCTCGATTTACCAATGGTCGTTGATCTGATCTGGATATATGGATTGAAAGGACTGTATTGTACGCTAACCAGGACCAACTGGTTCTTGCAGGCACTATCAGTGATACCTAGGGGATCATGGGGCGATGTTTCTAGACGCTCTTACCATGATCCGTTGGGCAAGTCCGGAATGGTGATTCCGGAGCCACAATGGTTGTGGGCCCACGGCTAGCTGTATCCCTGAACCATTGAGGGTCACACAAGTACTGGATTCGAGATTCCCGCACGGATACTGAGCTCAATATGTTGAGTATAGGAAGAGGATTTTGGGGAGTGCGACTTCCTAAAAGTCAACAGGGGTCAAATCGTGATTTCCCGTTGTTGAGGGGCAAAACGGTCATTTTGCACTGGGTTTAAAAAAAATGGTTTTTCAGATCATAGTATTCAGTTTTGGAAACTGAGTCGATCGGTCCGATCTGATCGGTGATCGGAGTTATGATGAAGTCACGGTGATGGGGATGAACTGAATGTTCATCCGTTGGACCCGGGCCCGTTGGGCCGGTCCAAGTCCATCATTAAGTCTACTTAATGTAGACTTAAGCTTCATAATAACACACTACACACCACATTAAACCCTAACCCTAGCTCCAAGTGGCCGCCCCCCTCTCCTCTCTCAAAAGCCGCCGCCGCCTCTCTCTCCAGAATTTGTTCCGGCCAACTTGACGAGGAGAATCCGTACGCGCCGATCTCGTCAGGCCTTCTAGTGTAGGCTGACGAAGGAGTCTCGCTTCCGGTCGTGGACCTAATTGACGTAATCTACCGCCGTCTACCGTGAAGTTCCGGTTTCCTTGCGAAACTGGTCGGAGCCAAGAACGAGTTGCCAGAAAGGTAACCCCGAGAAACACCCTATGAATGGTCATAGCATGATTTGTTTATGAATTGTATTGATCGTCTCTCGGCCCAAATTTTGTTCTTCCGGTGCCTCGCCGGAAGGCGTGATCCGGATCCGCCGTGGTTCCCCAACAACATTTTGATGTACTCTTAAGACTCCGATGCAGCACAAAGAGCATTTGAAGTTGGTTCTTCAGACGCTTCGAGATTCGCAGCTGTTTGCTAAGTTCTCCAAGTGCGAGTTTTGGTTAAACCGAGTTGTGTTTCAGGGTCATGTGATTTCAGTCGATGGTATTTCTGTGGATCCCAGCAAGGTTGAGGCTGTGATTAACTGGGAGCGTCCCAAGAATGTTGTTCGTAGTTTCTTGGGTTTGGCTGGCTATTATAGGCGTTTTATCGAGGGATTCTCTAGTATAGCTACGCCAATGACGCAGTTGACTCAGAAAGACAAGAAGTTTGTGTGGACTGAGCAATGCGAGAATAGTTTTCAATTGCTCAAGGAGAAGCTAACTACAGCGCCTGTGTTGGCTTTGCCGTGTGGTTCAAATGGTTTTGTTGTTTGTGCAGATGCTTCCTTGAATGGATTGGGTTGTGTGTTGATGCAGAATGGTCGAGTCATTGCGTATGCTTCTCATCAGTTGAAACCGCATGAGACTCATTACCTAGTTCATGATTTGGAGTTAGCAGCAATGGTTTTTGCCTTGAAGATTTGGCGTCACTACCTTTATGGTGAGAAATTTGTGGTGTACTCCGACCACAAGAGTCTGCAGTATCTATTTTCTCAGTCAGATTTGAACATGAGACAGCGTAGATGGATGGAGCTGATTAAAGATTTTGATTGTGAGATCAAATATCAGCCTGGGAAAGTTAATGTAGTTGCTGATGCATTGATCATAAAGGCTCAAGTGGCGATGCTGGCTTCGATGCAGTTCTCGAAGGTCCACGAGCATCTAAGAAATACTGGTTGGAGGTTTTACCCAGGTGAGGATTATATTGTGGTGTCTTCTTTTCAAGTAGAGCCACATATTTTTGCTAGTATTAAGGCAGCTCAGAGGACTGATCCATCCATCCATGAGTTGAAGCTTAAGGTGAGATCTGGTCAATTGGAAGACTACTCTGTTTCTTCAGATGGGTGTTTGAGGTTTCGTGGCAGATTGGTTGTTCGAAATCTGATCGACTTTAAGGAGGAGATCTTGATAGAAGCGCACTGCAGTAGATACAGTGTCCATCCTGGAGTGAGGAAGATGTATTATGCCTTGAAGCAGCATTACTGGTGGGCAGGTTTGAAGAGTGATGTTGCTGATTTTGTAGCCCGTTGTCTGAATTGTCAGCAAGTCAAGGCTGAGAGGATGAGACCTGTTGGTTTGTTGCAAAGCTTAGAGGTGCCCCAATGGAATTGGGAGCACATAGCTATCGATTTTGTCACGCATTTGCCTCGTTCCAGCAGAGGATGTGATGTGGTTTGGGTTGTGATAGACTATTGTCGAAGTCTGCGCACTTCATTCCCTACAGCATGACTTATTCTTTGAAGAAGATGGCGAAGCTATACGTAGACTGTGTGGTGCGGTTGCATGGTGTGCCTGTTTTTATTGTTTCAGATCGTGATCCGAGGTTTACTTCCAGGTTTTGGAAGAGTTTGCAAACAGCTTTGGGTACTAGATTGGCTATGAGTACAGCATATCACCCCCAGACAGATGGCCAATCTGAGAGGACTATCCAGATTTTAGAGTATATGTTGAGAGCTGTTGTAATGGATTTTAGTGGTAGCTGTCAAGATTCGTTGTCTTTGGTTGAGTTTTATTACAACAACAACTATCAGGTCACGATTGGAATGGCACCATTTGAAGCTTTGTATGGCAGGAAGTACAGATCGCCAATATGTTGGGAAGAAGTGGGGGAGAAGCAGTTGTCTTCTCCAGAATTTGTGCAGCAGATGAGAGATCAAGTGGATCTAATTCGCCAGCGAATGAAATCTTCACAAGATCGCCAAGCAAGTTATGTGAATAAGAGGCATAGGCATTTAGAGTTTGAGGTTGGTGATCTAGTTTTTCTCTAGGTTTCTCCTTTTCAAAGTGTTATGAATGGGGTCATTACGTGGGTCTTGTTAATCATAGATCTCTTCTGAGTGTAGCAAGCTGTGTTAACTGCTTTTGCCCAGAATTTTTGTGAAATACCAAAATAAGCAATCATAGATCTAGCAGCTTCTTTTAAAGTACGATTTCTCCTCTCAGCAAGCCCGTTCTGCTGAGGAGTTCTCGCTGCTGAAAGCTCATGCTTTATCCCAATGTCTTCCAGATAAGATGATAGCTTATAATTTAAAAACTCAGTTCCTCTATCAGATCTTATCCGGTTGACAGTACAAGATTTGTCATTTTGCAAACGTGTTAGGAGCTTAATCAGCTGGTCATCAGTTTCAGATTTTGATTTTAAAAACAACATCCATGTAAATTTTGTAAAATCATCAACAACGACAAGGGTGTAGTTCTTTCCCCCTAAGTTGGTTACTGGTATTGGACCAAAACGATCCATATGTAAAATCTCCAAGCTTCGGGAAGAACGTTGACCATATTTCCTTTTGAAGGTAGATCGAATCTGCTTACCCAGCTGACATGCTGGACAAATCTTGTCTTTTAAAAAATTTATATTGGGCATACCAGAAAACAATTCAAGCTTACTCAATTTGGCAAGAGTTTTAAAGTTTAGATGGTCCATTCTTTGGTGCCACAGCCAGCTCTTGGAAGAGTCGGCTGCTAGGCAACTCTGTTCAGATCCCATCTGCTCTGACCAATTGATAATGTAGGTATTTCCCGATCTTTTGCCTACCAATACAGTCAGATCATCTGGACTCTGAACTGTGCATGTGTACTTTTGAAAGTTAACTGTGTAACCATTGTCACACAGCTGAGTTATGCTAATCAAATTGTAACACAAATTCTCAACTAAAAGAATATAAGATATTGTAATGTTACCATGGGTAAGCTTACCCTTAGTGTTACCGTAAGAGTTATCACCAAACACAATCTTAGCTCCTTTGTGCCGTGTCAAGTCTGATAGTAGCTTTGGATTTCCAGTCATATGTCGTGAGCAACCACTATCCAGGTACCAGATGATAGATTCTTCTCCAGTTTTGTACCTGTTACCCTGCAATCATGAAAACAGATTTTGGTACCCAATTTTACTTGAGTCCAGATCGGATTACCTCTTTCGGGACCCATACTTGAATTACTTTAACATTCTTCCCAGTATGTGAGTCCATAAGGGTATGTGCAGAAATATTGTGAGATCTGTTGAGCTTTGGCTTTGCATTACGACCATTCAGATCTCGTTGGGGCTGAACCTTTACCCACACAGATTTGACCTTCTTAGAACCACACCTGAACTGGTTGGGAACAGACGACTTAGAACCAACTTTCGACTTATCTTTCGCAAGTCTGTTCTTTAGCCATATTGGCTTGGAGTTCTCAGGTCTGATGTAATCGATACCAGCTTTGCCTTTTTGGTTCAGTTGCCCAGAGGTCTAGTAATCATAATTTACCGAATCATAAGCATTGTGTATCACACTGGCTTTGACAAAATTCATCGTTTTGAACTTGTCATATGCCAGATCTGATTGAGTACTCGTTGCCTCAGAGCTGCTTTCTCCGACGCCCAAACCAAATCTAGATTTGTCGTTCAGTGGCTTTTGAGTCTCATGCAGCTTTCTCAAGGAAACAGAAGACTTGGTCCAGGAGCTCATCACTTCATTTAACCTTTCGTTTTCAGATTTGAGGTCGCAAGACATATTTCTCAGGAGATCATTCTCAATCATCAGCTTACTCAACTCTGTCTTTGAACTGTCAGTATCCTCAAGCTGAGCATTGCTTGATTCAAATGAACTATTTTTCAGACCATTGTTTTCAGCTTTGACTTCCTCAAATGTCAGTGATAGCTTCCGGTACTCATAGACCATCTCGTTGAGTGCATTGATCAGGTCTTCACGTGTAAATTAAGTATTATAAAAGTCGAATACCTCATATTTTGTAGTGGTCTGATTTTCATCAAGCAGTGAACATCTTCTGGATCACTGTCGCTGGATGAGGAGCTGCTTGATGTAGAATCTGAGTCTGAATCTGCCCAGTTCTTGTTACTCTCCTCAGCAACAAGTACTTTTCTGTCATTATTTCTATTGGGTCTTTTATCTGATCTGGTCCTCATCCTTCTATCTTTGTATCTCTCTTTTGATCTATCCTTTTTCTTCTCATCTCTCTTAGATATGTCCTCTTTCTTGGGCCTGTTACAATCTGCTGCGAAATGCCCTGGACGACCACAATTATAACAGTTCATATCAGTGGTTATCTTTTCAGATTTGTTATAATTGAAAGAAGGGCTAGCGGATCTTCTCATTAATTTCCCAAACTTCTTAACGAAGAGGTACATGATATCATTGCTCAGTTGTTCAGTAGACTTTCTAGTGCTTGGAAAGCACTGTTCAGATGATGTTGCTGCAAGAGCTTTTGTTGGTTGAGATGTTGATGGTCCAGCCTCAGATCTGGTCTCCAGCTCGAAATCATAGGCTTTGAGATTGGCAAACATATCATGGAGCTCAAGCTTGTTTAGATCTTTCGACTCCCGTATTGTCATGGTCTTGACATCCCACTCTCTGGGCAGCGCTCTCATCACCTTGAGAGACACTTCTCTGTTATTGTATTCCTTGCCAAGACTGGTCAGTTCTATTACAACTGCACTGAATCTTTCATCGAACTCAGCCATGGTCTCTCCATCTCGCATCTTTATCGACTCATATTTCTATTGGGCCACGGTCAATTTATTCTCCTTGGTTTAGTCATTGCCTTTGCATATTTGAGTCAGTTTGTCCCATATTTCTTTGGCAGTGGCACAATTTTTTATCTTGCTGAACATATTCTTGTCCAGCGTCTTGTATAAGATATCCTTCGCCACATTGTCAAGATTTTCCTTCTTCTTGTCCTCAGTTGTATATTCACAATTTTTTATCTTGCTGAACATATTCTTGTATGTTTGCTAATTCGATTTGCAATATTTACAAGAATGAATGTTTAATTGGAATTGGGGAACGCGAAAACGATTTGTACACCTTAAAATTAAAAGACGTTCCAACTCGCGATGTCGAAGCACATACAACAACGATTAAACGGAAACACGATAACTTGAACCCAGCACAACTTTGGCACGCTAGGCTAGGTCATGTTTCTCTAAGTAGGATAAACAAGTTAGTTAGGAGTGACATGTTTGATCTGTCAGACATTAACTCCCTACCGACTTGTGAGTCTTGTCTTAAGGGAAATATGACTAAGCAACCCTTCAAGGGCAAGGGTGAGCGTGCTCAAGGCCTATTGGATTTGATCCATACTGATGTGTGCGGCCCTTTTAGTATTGGTACTAAATATGGTCACACATACTTCATCACCTTTACCGACGATTACTCTAGGTATGGGTACTTGTACTTGATGAAGCACAAGTCTGAATACTTTGAAAGGTTCAAAGAATTCAAGGCTGAAGTAGAAAATCAACTAGGCAAAAGTATTAAAGCACTCCGATCCGATCGAGGTGGCGAATACTTGAGTGCTGAATTTCAAGGCTATCTGAAAGAGAATGGGATTCTCGCACAGTGGACCCCTCCGACCACACCACAACTCAATTTTGTAGCGGAGCATCGTAATCGGACCTTGTTGGACATGGTTCAATCTATGATGAGCTTCACTGAACTTCTACCTCGTTTTGGGGCTATGCGCTCGAAACGGCGGTAATGTTGTTGAACAATGTCCACACCAAGGCGGTGGATAATACTCCATATGAGTTATGGATGGGCAAACCACCCAGGTACTCATTCATGAGGATTTGGGGATGTCGTGCTTATGTGAAGCAGACAGTGGGAGATAAGCTGGATACGAGATCCATCTTATTCTACTTCATTGGGTATCCAAAGAATTCCATTGGATACTACTTCTACTATCCCAGCAAAACAAAAGTATTTGTTTCTAGGAATGCCACCTTTATGGAAAGGGAATTTCTACTTGATTGAAAAGGAAAAATAGTAGAACTCGAAGAGGTTTGAGATCCAATCGAAGTACCAAGTGAATCTCCCGCACCTCCAGAGCCAGTACCAGAAATGGTCGCACCTAGGAGATCCGAAAGGGTCCCTACGGCTCCTGAGAGATATGGTTTTCTTGTGAGGACCCAACCCCGCTCTTCCGAGCCATTTAGGGTGAACCCCGCTCTTCCGAGCCATTTAGGGCGAACCCTCACTCATAGGACTACCCACACCCCTGGAAGTGTGGTTAAACTGCCTTCCCAGGGAATCGAACTTGGGTTACCAGGCTTAATGCCCAACATTCACCTTCCCACCCTCACTCATAGGACTACCCACACCCCTGGAAGTGTGGTTAAACTGCCTTCCCAGGGAATCGAACTTGGGTTACCAGGCTTAATACCCAACATTCACCTTCCCTGGTACCACTTGAGTTACTTAGTTGTGACGTCCCATTCCTCATGGGGTCACGAAGGAATAATAAAAAAAAATAGAAGGGCTGAATGGAAGATGTCATAAGCTGTATCCCTTATGACTAAAATAAAAATTCGAAACGAAACAACAAAATGGCGCCAAGTACTGAGACAGCTGAAACAATTTCTCATTATCTGATGTCAAAATGCAAAGTGCGATATTACAACCTCTGAAATTCTATATGAATTTACTATTGTTGTAATGGATCTAATACAGACTTAACAAAAGATCAAAAACAACAACCACTGCCGCGGAAACATCGGCCTTAGATAAACACAATCACCACAGCTGGTTCAACTACTGCCTCCCGCCTGCCCCAACTCTGCTCCACCTGCACCATTTTAAAACTAATGAGCCTAGGGTCTCAGCAAGTAAAATCTGAGGATAACAAAATCACTTAATGCAGGCAGACATATGAAACATAGCATAACTTAGCATAACAGTTTAAAACGGAAATCAATCATCAGCTTCATAAACTTTCTTTCATTAAACTTGGAAATGGGGAAAAATGACCCATATCCCATTCTTATCTTTTTGTGATTTATGGCTCGGAATTTCTACATTAGGCCCTTTTTCGTTTGCACTTAATCACATGACTACTGAATTCAGTATCTAGCATATAGCTCATATGAAAGGGCATCTGACACACAGTCAGTTGCTCACCTTTCCCATATGAAAGGGCATCTGACACACAATCAGCTGCTCACCTTTCCCATATCGACCGTCTGCTATCTTTTCCATAAATCCTTAAATTGAAACATTCTTCCTTTAAACTCATAACTGGTTGAAATCAGGTTTTGAAATCAGAGTTCGGGTTAACAGTGCTTTCGAAATTCTTTCTTTAAAATTTCTTTAAAACTTCTTTAAAACTTTTACTGAGTATCGGGTACACCTACTGAACTTATCGCTGGAATATAAAAGACACGACGAAGTGGAACTATACTGGGAGACAAACCAGATCTTTATTGTTCACTGTTATCGCTAAAAGGAATCAGCTGTTGGTAAGGAAACAATATCGTTATCGTAAAACAGCTGCAAGGATATTAACAGTGAAACAGACGTGACTTTGGAACAGTAGTGCTATCGGGTAACTGCTGACACTATAGGAATAGTACTTTAGAAGTGAACAATTGTTGATCAACTCAGCTGTCGACGCAACGGGAATGAACAAATTCAGCTGTTGGTAAAGAATCAGACGCTATATATCAGTAGTTGGGTATATATATATCGGTGGTCAACACAATTAATTTGGTCAACGGAGTAACAGTAGATCAACCAGTCGTTGGTTCAATAACAACTAGTCGTTCGGTAAGGCGATCAGCAGGTAGAAGAAAACTAGACGATGGATATAAATCAGCAGTGAAGTACTTAAGGGGAAAGGAATCAGTCGCAAGAAAAAACCAGTCGCAGCCTAGCAACCAGTCGCAACATCGCATCCAGTCGCAACATAGCAACCACTCGCAACATCGCATCCAATCGCAACATAGCAACCAGTCGCAACATAGCAACCAGTCGCAACATAGCAACCAGTCGCAACATAGCAACCAGTCGCAACATAGCAACCAGTCGCAACATAGCAACCAGTCGCAACATAGCAACCAGTCGCAACATAGCAACCAGTCGCAACATAGCAACCAGTCGCAACATAGCAACCAGTCGCAACATAGCAACCAGTCGCAACATAGCAACCAGTCGCAACATAGCAACCAGTCGCAACATAGCAACCAGTCGCAACATAGCAACCAGTCGCAACATAGCAACCAGTCGCAACATAGCAACCAGTCGCAACATAGCAACCAGTCGCAACATAGCAACCAGTCGCAACATAGCAACCAGTCGCAACATAGCAACCAGTCGCAACATAGCAACCAGTCGCAACATAGCAACCAGTCGCAACATAGCAACCAGTCGCAACATAGCAACCAGTCGCAACATAGCAACCAGTCGCAACATAGCAACCAGTCGCAACATAGCAACCAGTCGCAACATAGCAACCAGTCGCAACATAGCAACCAGTCGCAACATAGCAACCAGTCGCAAACAGTGCAACTGCTGGATTTAAAATAACGAAACATGACTGCTGGTTTCTTAACAAAGGAAGGCACCTGCTGGTGAACAGTGCATCGACTGAATTTTAACTGGGAAATGCATCTGCTGATTTCTCGTAAAGAAGAGTACCTGCTGGTTTCTAACAAATAATGGTACTGCTGGTTTTACAAAGAATGGTACCTGCTGGTTTTACAAAACGACGCCGCTGCTGATTCTAAAACAAAGGAAATGCAGCTGCTGGTGAACAGTGCATCTACTTGAAAATTTAGCTATCTTTGTAATATTAAAACAACGATTTCGCTACCAGCCATTGTCCATTAAACCAGACTTTAGACTGATTCAATTTAAGAACTACCGATTACAAAATCATCAAATTCTAACATTACAACTACAGCAAGAAAGAACATTCTTAAACATACTGGAATCAAAGCTAACTTAGTCTTACTTTTGAACATCTAACTTTCTTAGAACATCTGGGAGACTTGGATGCAGAAGACATCAGCTGAAGCGAAGACTACTGGTTTAAAGATGAAATTCACCAGAAGAACTTTCCTGAACATGGAATCACTTAAACCCAACTGCTCATCATTTTATTTTAAAATAACATCATCTTCTTTATCGAAGCACTCTGTAAAAGCTTTGAAACAGAAACATAACTTTGAACCCGTCATTCTTTAATTTTCTTAAACATGCTTAAACATGAACATAACTTATCGTTAACATAAACAGGCAACAATCATGCACTGGAACAATATATATATGCTTTAAAATGGCGTAGAAAAATCAGCCTTTACTGCGAAACACAAGAGCAGCCGGTCTCAACAGGAGTTCTCCACAAGCACCACCACGAGCACCTTGAAGTTTTTAGAGAAAAAGAGGGAATTTCTGGACAACAATGAAACTTTCTTGCTTACCAAAAACAATCATATACGAGATATGATTTGTAGTAGGTATTAACACTCTAGTGGGCATGGAATTCTACCAACCCGTGTCCTTTTCAAAAGAATTTGTCAAATACTCCTTACCACTGTTTTGCATTTGAAAACTTTACCAGAACTTTTAAAAAGGAATTATTTTTGTCCAGCCGATGGCATTTCAAACCAAAAGCTGAAATATGCTCGTGTTTGTGCTCGGGCGACAGCTGCATGGAAACCGTCCGCGTCATGCCTCAAGACAACAACTGAAAATCAACTCTTTAAAACAATTAAAATAAACTTAAGGCTGAAACTGCAATATAAAATAGACCCTTAAAATAGAAAATGCTCAAATATGTGGTCCTATGGATTTTTGGGGCGTTACAATCTACCATCCTTATTGAAATTTCGTCCTCGAAATTTACTTATCATACAATTCTGAATAACGACTAAGCATATCAGCTTCTGTTTCCCACATAACTTCTCGTTCAGAACTTAAATCTGGTGCTTAGCTGAATAGGTTCATGACTTAATACGTCAGATGGGTTGGAAATATACTTCCTCCAAAACTAATACATGAAAAAAAACGCTCCCTATGTACAGCTATCAGCTGCGGGGCAACGCTAAGCAATAAGCTAACGTTCCTACTCTTTCTTTAAAATCTCATTTGGTCCAATATATCTTGGATTTAAATTTCCTTTCTTTCTCGCATCTTTCTAACGGTTGATGCTATTAGCTCCATCAAATTTGATCTTACCGAGAGATCTGCTAAGACTGACTTGTTACTGCTGGGTACTAGGTCTAATCCATCCTTAAGCATAATGTGACCTAAGAAGGCTACCTTCTCCCACCAGAAGTCACATTTACTCAACTTAGCGAACAGCTGCTTAGTCTTTAAAATTTGAAGCACTATCCTCAAATACTTAACATGTTCGAATTTAGTCTTAGAGTACCCTAAGATATCGTCTATGAACACAACTATGAATTGATCCAAAAAGGGTTGGAAAACTCTATTCATCCGGTCCATAAAAGCTGATGGTAACTAGACCTTAAATCGATCTTAGAAAAGACTACTAATCCTTTCAACTGGTCAAACAGATCTTCTATCCTAGGAAGGAAATATTTATTCTCAGTGGTCAATTTATTCAGCTCCTGGAACTAAGTCAATCGAAAATTCTAACTCTCTATCTGGCGGCGGTCCATGCATATAACTCGTTTACCACTTCTACATCTAAATGTTGGGGCTTGCTAGACGCTGCTAGGGATAACAGACTTATCAAAAATCCTACCCCACCTTTCTTCAAACAGCGTTGAGCCTTAAGAGCTAATATTATTCTATGAACCCTACAAACATGTTTAGCTTCCAACTTGAATGATTCTCCTCTAGGTGGGTTAACCACTACTGTTCATAGCTTAAAATCTATCACTGCTTCCTATTAGGTTAACCAATTTAATCAGCCGTAATCAGCTGCCCTTTAGGCCTAAGTTCTAAACTTCAAAACTCATCATGGGATATTAAATCTTCTCCCGAAGGTACTGTTACACAAAGGCCTACAGCTACACGATCAGGTCTGATGGGTGGTTTCTTAGCAAACTTAACTACTATAAAAGAATGAGTGGCTCCTGAATCTAACAAAGCCACAGAAGGCTAGCGAGCTATAAAAATCTCACCTGTCCCCGCAGTAGGATCTGGATTGGCCTGATCAGTTGTCATTTCATATGTCCTGCTGGTCGCCAGCTGTCTGGACTTTGGGCAAGTCTTTATAATATGCCCTGGCAATCCACACTTGTAGCAGACATTCTGTCCAGCCCTACACTGACCAGCATGATTTTTGTTACACGCACGACAAGTCGGTTTGATATTCATCCTGGGGGCTAAGTTGCTCGGTTGGGGCTGCTGCTCTAGAGACTCCTGCTGACCAGTCTTTGGTTGCTTAGGTGACTTCAGCTTCCTAAACTGAGAAGCCTGGCGTTTCTGCTTGTGCCTAAACCCTTTCTGAGAATTCCCATGGCTAGGTCCTTGGCCTGAAGAATGGCCACTTTCTTGACTCGATTGTCTTACTAACAGCTCTACTGGTGGTGTTATAACCACTATCACACATGCGGGACCACCTGAGCTAACTTCTTCGATGGTGCTGCCCCTTCTCTCCCCACATCTACCTCTACCTCTACCTCGTCCAGACATCTTATAATCTATAGCCCGTAATCCACCACAATGAAATAATCAGAACATGCTAAAGTTAAAAACAAATACTCTAAAATATAAAATAAACTCACAGCGCTGGAGAAACGGTCGACAACAGTTGTTCCAACCGGAAGTGCGTGTGTTTATCTCAGGATCATGCTCTGATACCAAGTTGTGACGTCCCATTCCTCATGGGGTCACGAAGGAATAATAAAAAAAAATAGAAAGGCTGAATGGAAGATGTCATAAGCTGTATCCCTTATGACTAAAATAAAAATTCGAAACGCAAACAACAAAATGGCGCCAAGTACTGAGACAGCTGAAACAATTTCTCATTTCAAAATGCAAAGTGCGATATTACAACCTCTGAAATTCTATATGAATTTACTATTGTTGTAATGGATCTAATACAGACTTAACAAAAGATCAAAAACAACAACCATTGACGTGGAAACATCGGCCTTAGATAAACACAATCACCACAGTTGGTTCAACTACTGCCTCCCGCCTGCCCCAGCTCTACTCCACCTGCACCATTTTAAAACTAATGACCCTAGGGGCTCAGCAAGTAAAATCTGAGGATAACAAAATCACTTAATGCAGGCAGACATATGAAACATAGCATAACTTAGCATAACAGTTTAAAACGGAAATCATTCATCAGCTTCATAAACTTTCTTTCATTAAACTTGGAAATGGGGAAAAACGACCCAGATCCCATTCTTATCTTTTTGTGATTTATGGCTCGGAATTTCTACATTAGGCCCTTTTTCGTTTGCACTTAATCACATGACTACTGAATTCAGTATCTAGCATATAGCTCATATGAAAGGGCATCTGACACACAGTCAGTTGCTCACTTTTCCCATATGAAAGGGCATCTGACACACAATCAGCTGCTCATCTTTCCCATATCGACCGTCTGCTATCTTTGCCATAAATACTTAAATTGAAACACTCTTCCTTTAAACTCATAACTGGTTGAAATCTGGTTTTGAAATCAGAGTTCGGGTTCACAGTGCTTTCGAAATTCTTTCTTTAAAATTTATTTAAAACTTCTTTAAAACTTTTAATGAGTATCGGGTACACCTACTGAACTTATCGCTGGAATAGAAACAGACACGACGAAGTGGAAATATATTGGGAGACAAACCAGATCTTTACTGTTCACCGTTATCGCTAAAAGGAATCAGCTGTTGGTAAGGAAACAATATCGTTATCGTAAAATAGCTGCAAGGATATTAACAGTGAAACAGACGTGACTTTGGAACAGTAGTGGTATCGGGTAACTGCTGACACTATAGGAATAGTACTTTAGAAGTGAACAATTGTTGATCAACTCAGCTGTCGACGCAACGGGAATGAACAAATTCAGCTGTTGGTAAAGAATCAGACGCTATATATATATCAGTAGTTGGGTATATATATATCGGTGGTCAACACAATTAATTTGGTCAACGGAGTAACAGTAGATCAACCAGTCGTTGGTTCAAGAACAACCAGTCGTTGGGTAAGGCGATCAGCAGGTAGAAGAAAACTAGACGATGGATATAAATCAGCAGTGAAGTACTTAAGGGGAAAGGAATCAGTCGCAAGCAAAAGTAACCAGTCGCAGCCTAGCAACCAGTCGCAACATCGCATCCAGTCGCAAGAACAGTGCCTCAAAGGAACAATGCAACTGCTGGATTTAAAATAACGAAACACGACTGCTGGTTTCTTAACAAAGGAAGGCACCTGCTGGTGAACAGTGCATCGACTGAATTTTAACTGGGAAATGCATCTGTTGATTTCTCGTAAAGAAGAGTACCTGCTGGTTTCTAACAAAGAATGGTACATGCTGGGTTCTAACAAATAATGGTACCTGCTGGTTTTACAAAACTACGCCGCTGCTGATTCTAAAACAAAGGAAATGCAGCTGCTGATGAACAGTGCATCTACTGGAAAATTTAGCTATCTTTGTAATATCAAAACAACGATTTCGCTACCAGCCGTTGTCCATTGAACCAGACTTTATACTGGTTCAATTAACAACTACCGATTACAAGATCATCAAGTTATAACATTACAACTACAGCAAGAAGGAACATTCTTAAACATACTGGAATCAAAGCTAACTTCATCGTACTTTTAAACATCTAAATTTCTTAGAACATCTGGGAGACTTGGATGCAGAAGACATCAGCTGAAGCGAAGACTACTGGTTTAAAGATGAAATTCACCAGAAGAACTTTCCTGAACATGGAATCACTTAAACCCAACTGCTCAGCATTTTATTTTAAAATACATCATCTTCTTTATCGAAGCACTCTGTAAAAGCTTTGAAACAGAAACATAACTTTGAACCCGTCATTCTTTAATTTTCTTAAACATGAACATAACTTATCGTTAACATAAACAGGCAACAATCATGCACTGGAACAATATATATATGCTTTAAAATGGCGTAGAAAAATCAGCCTTTACTTGCCTTTACTGCGAAACACAAGAGCAGCCGGTCTCGACAGGAGTTCTCCACAAACACCACCACGAGCACCTTGAAGTTTTTGGAGAAAAAGAGGGAAATTTCTGGACAAAGATGAAACTTTCTTGCTTACAAAAAACAATCATATACGAGATATGATTTGTAGTAGGTATTAACACTCGAGTGGGCATGGAATTCTACCAACCCGTGTCCTTTTCAAAAGAATTTTTCAAATACTCCTTACCACTGTTTTGCATTTGAAAACTTTACCAGAACTTTTAAAAAGGAATTATTTTTGTCCAGCCGATGGCATTTCAAACCAAAAGCTGAAATATGCTCGTGTTTGTGCTCGAGCGACAGCTTCCTGGAAACCGTCCGCGTCATGCCTCAAGACAACAACTGAAAATCAACTCTTCAAAACAATTAAAATAAACTTAAGGCTGAAACTGCAATATCAAATAGACCCTTAAAATAGAAAATGCTCAAATATGTGGTCCTATGGATTTTTGGGGCGTTACATTTCTCCTTGAAGATGATCAAGGTGATCAAGTTGTTGGATCTGACCCAAGAACTTTCAAGGAGGCAATTTCCGATGCAGATTCTAATTTATGGCTTGAAGCAATGCAGTCTGAGTTTGACTCAATGCATGCTAACCAAGTTTGGACTCTTGTTAATCCTCCCGAAGGAATTGTTCCTATTGGGTGCAAATATGGATGTGAAAACTGCGTTCCTTAATGGAAACATTAAGGAAGAGATCTATATGACGTAGCCTGAGGGTTTCACATCTGTTGGAAGCGAGCATAAGGTATGCAAGCTTCAGAGATCGATCTACGGTCTCAAACAAGCATCGCGAAGTTGGAACCTGAGATTCGATGAAACAATTAAGTAATTTGGTTTCATCAAGAATCCTGAGGAGCCATGTGTATATAATAAGGTAGTTAAAAGCGCTGTGACATTCCTCGTACTTTATGTTGATGACATTCTACTCATTGGGAATGATGTAGGAATGCTGCAATCAACTAAAGTATGGTTGTCTAGTAGATTTTCGATGAAGGACATGGGTGAAGCATCCTATATTCTTGGAATACAGATCTATCGGGATAGATCAAAATGGATGCTCGGACTCACCCAAGCCACCTACATCGATACCATACCTAAGCGGTTCTCAATGGAAGAGTCCAAGAGAGGACACCTACCTATGTGCTACGGGGTCACTCTATCTAAGTCTATGTGTCCAAAGAATGATGAAGAGATAGAGAGTATGGAACGTGTGCCATATGCCTCGGCAATAGGTATATTATGTATGGCATGATCTCGACTAGACCGGATGTCGCATATGCTCTGAGTGTCACGAGCCGCTACCAGGCCAACCCCGACCAATTGCATTGTAAGGCCGTGAAGGATATTGTTAAGTACTTGCGAAGGACTAAGAATATGTTCATGGTCTATGGGGGTGGTGAACTGAAACTGGAAGGCTACACTGATTCTAGCTTCCAGTGTGACGTGGATCATTCGAAGTCAACCTCTGGATTTGTATTCATGCTCAATGGTGGTGCTGCGTCTTGGAAGAGTTCCAAGAAAAACACCATCGCGGATTCAACCACTGAGGCTGAGTACATCGTAGCATCAGCTGCTGCTAAGGAGGGGCCGTTTGGATAAGGAATTTCGTCCAAGAGTTGGGCGTCATTCCTAATGGAGTTGGTCCAGTCCCGGTGTACTACGACAACACGGGTGCCGTTGCGCAAGCAAAGGAGCCTAGGTCTCACCAAAGATCCAAACATATACTGAGGAAATACCACATAATCCGGGATATTGTGGCTAGAGGTGACATAGCTGTTGAGAGAGTCGCCTCTGCAGATGATCCACTTACGAAGCCCTTGCCTGTACCGTTGTTTGAAAAACATCGCGAAACAATAGGACTACGTCTGATGAGTAGTTGGCTTTAGGGAAAGTGGGAGATTGTTAGAGTAGATGCCCAACTAGCCAACTTGTGGCGTGTGGGTTTATAGACTCTTGTATGAAACAATATTTATATATGATATTCGCATTTATTTATATGGCATTCTTTACTTTCATTGTGTTGTATGATGATTAACAATTGCGTTGAGTAAAGACCTAGAATGCACTATAGTGTATTTTAGATGTGATAGTGGGTATGACGGCTATCATGAAACACATCTAATAGTCACTGCGTATTCTGAATTAGTTCCTAGTCAATTGGGCCGTCAAAATGAGGATAAGGCCGCCCGAGCTCGAGACTAGTATCTGCGATACGAAATACCATGTTTCATTGGTAGGGAACATTGTGATGTTCTGAGCATGCAGATAGATAGTGACCTGGTGATCTATCGAACTACCCTCGTTCGGACTTTCCAAGTGGTTACCATTTGTCGAGTGGATAAGTCCGAGGTCTTGGTTGTACTGATTAGTCCTCACGACTCGAAACGTCATTGAGACTCTACATGATAGGAGTCTCACTTTGACCCGTTTGCCGACTCACTTGGCGTCATTAGGCGGCGGGATTGGGTGAGACCCCGATGCATGTAGGAGTTGATGCATCGTTGTCGAGGATTCACCTCTCGCAGACATGCGTGGATATCCTATGCTATCTGAGGGGATAAGTGTATAAATCTCTGGCCAGAGTACTAGAAGTGTTTTAGGTAAATGGGTTTACCTAGTTACACTCGTGATGTCACTATTCGATCTCCAAGATGTATGCATATCTATCGGATCTATAGCGACTCTCGATTTACCAATGGTCGTTGATCTGATCTGGATATATGGATTGAAAGGACCGTACTGTACGCTAACCACGACCAACTGGTTCTTGCAGGCACTATCAGTGATACCTAGGGGATCATGGGGCGATGTTGCTAGACGCTCTTACCATGATCCGATGGGCAAGTCCGGAATTGTGATTTCGGAGCCACAATGGTTGTTGGCCCACGGCTAGCTGTATCCCTAAACCATTGAGGGTCACACAAGTACTGGAGTCGAGATTCCCGCACGGATACTGAGCTCAATGTGTTGAGCATGAGAAGAGGATTTTGGGGAGTGCGACTTCCTAAAAGTCAACAGGGGTCAAATCGTGATTTCCGCTGTTGAGGGGCAAAACGGTCATTTCGCACTGGGGTTCTGAAAAATGGTTTTTCAGATCATAATATTCGGTTTTGGAAACTGAGTCGATCCGTCCGATCTGATCGGCGATCGGAGTTCTGATGAAGTCACGGTGATAGGGATGAACCGAATGTTCATCCGTTGGACCCGGGCTCGTTGGGCCGGTCCAAGTCTATCATGAGTCTACTTAATGTAGACTTAGGCTTCATAACTAAGAACACAACACATCAATCATAATTAACCCTAACCCTAGCTCTAAGTGGCCGCCTCCCTCCTCTCCTCAAAAGCCGCAACCGCCGCCGCCTCGCTTCGTCGGAATTTGTTCCGGTCAACTTGACGAGGAGAATCCGTCCGCGCTGATCTCGTCAGGCCTTCTAGTGTAGGCTGACGAAGGATTCTCCCTTTCGGTCATGGACCTGATTGACGTAGTCTACCGCCGCCTATCGTGAAGTGCCGGTTTCCTCGCGAAACTGGTCGGAGCCAGGCACGAGTTTCCAGCAAGGTAATTAACTAAAATATCCTATGAATGGTTCATAGCTTGCATGTTTAGAATTGTATTGATCGTCTCCCAGCCCAATTTTTGTTCTTCCGCTGCCTCGCCGGGAGGCGTGATCCGGATCCGCCACGGTCCCCAACAACAGACACTCTGTGTGTAACATATATATATGGAAAAGAAGTTGTCATATCTATTTCTTTTTTTTACAAAATTATTTCTTTCTAGAAAATTAACTGAAAAAAGAATAATTTTGGAGCAGTTTTTATTTATTGAATGATTTTTAATTAATTAAATAATAGTAGAAATTTATAAATAAGATATATAATTGCAAAGTTGGGGTGGTCATACCAGGAGAGTTATTCCACGATGCTCCCTATTTAAAATATGCGTATTGAAAATATATATTATAATACATAATAATGTTAAAGAGAGAAATATCATTTTATTATATAGTCATAGAGACTTTAAAAATATATTTGATGTAAACAAATTTCGCTCAGCCAATGAGCTACAGTCACACAAGGCTTATCAGGTCGGGAGGTCGGGATGAACTTGTCTTCAATTCTCGAACTGGTCTTCCTGGCGATATCCTGCGAATACAAAAGCTGGTCAAAGAGCGTCGGGTGGTGTCCAAACGAAGAACTCCCGATGATTAAGTTAGAATAAAGCTTGGGAGTAAAGAGAATAAAGAGAATTAAGTAAGTGAATTTACTAAATGAATCAAAGGGAGTGTATACCTGGGTATTTATAGGTAAGCGGAGTGGTTGGATGTACCTGTCCGGGAAATTTATGAATTCAAATGGGTTTAGCAGATCTATCATGTACTTTGACCTACCTCATGCAGGTAGGAATGGTTCATACCGTACTTTGTCGGTATATTTAATCATGAGTTTATCCAGGAGGGCCAAGTTGCTCGTGTGGGGTCGTTGCAGAAACAATATCATGTGCCTTGTTGCTGGAAGTGAGGATATATTATTTATAGCTCGAGATCCCGAGGTGACAAAGGGGGCCAAGGTGGTAAATTATTATCAGTACTATAAGAAGAACAATACATCGGGTACCAAGGTAAGGAAAATCACCTCGGGTCCCGAGGTGACACTTATTACTAGTATCAATAGTGACCCCCCCCCCAATGAGTCCTAAACGAAGAATTGAAGTATATAGGACTGTTGTGAGACCTGAAATTAAATAAAGATTAATTGTTGGATTAATCGATTCTTAAGGAATTCTGGATGTTCAAATTTCATTTAGAATGTTTTGTATACAATTTTGGGTCGGATTTCACATTTGAAATAATTCTGGACAGTTTGGTAATTTCGCGTTAGAGGCCAGCTGTTGGTTTTGTATAGGGTGCAAACGTCATCGTTTTGACCTAGTGAACAATAGAGATCTGTTGAACGCGTATATTATATCAGACTTTGTGTTTTGGTTAAGGATCAGCAGTAGTGCTTACATGGATTTCAGATGTTGGTTAGTTAGCGCGTTTTGCTGTTCAGCAGATGTCAATGCGGGTCAAAGTTCCTATAGCGTGGGGTAGCGAGTCGTCGTTTTGGTTAGCACAAAGGGATTCAGAAGTTGGTGCATTTGTCTTCAGTAGTCATCAGCTGTTGGGTTCTTTACGACGCCGTTTTATTAAGTTGAAACTGTTAGAACAATATTTATAAGTTTTGGTGATAACAAAAATAAGTTAAGATGATTTTGGACAATCGGTTGTCGCTGGAGTATATCTTTCTACAGTAGCAAAGTCAGCAGTTGGAGCTTTCGTGTGATTCAGCAGATGGTATGATTTCAGCAGTTGGACAGATTGAGTAGTTCAGCAGATAGATTCTTCAAGAGCATTTCAGCAGATGTTGTTGTCGCGATCAGCAGATATCGTTTTGTGCTTCAGCGTGTTTTTGCTAAGGACTGCTAAACGACAGCGTTTTGATAAGTTGGAACGACGTCGTTGGAGTGCACTGTTTCGTATCAGCAGATGAAGATTTCAGCAGACTCTTTGTTGAAGTAGTTCAGCAGTTGGTTTAGTCTATTTCATTGAAGATTGCGATACGACAGCGTTTGGTTTAGTTGGAACGACAGCGTTTTGTTTTATTCAGCAGAAGCGTTCTTTTGACAATCCAGCAGATGCTCTACTTGTTGCTTACCAGCAGATGTATTTCTAAGATAGCAAAACGGCGTCACTTGATTAAGTTGACACGACATCGTTTTATTGCTAAAGGAATCAGCAGATGGAAAAACGCGTATGCATATCAGCAGATGAATTCTTCCAAGCGTTTTTCCAGTCGAAGCTTTTGACAACGACGATGGATGTAAGTGCTGATGTTCAAAGTAGTTTCAGGCGCAAGCTCTAAGTATTTGAAATACGATCATTTTCTCTTAAGGAAAAGATTTGTTGGATCGTACAGTTGCCTGGAATGAAGGAAACAAGTTAGGTACTATTTTGGGTGAATACTACAGTGTACAGTGGCCGTTTCTCTATGCTTGCACAAAAAGGGAAAGAAGACAAATTGGCTCTGTGGATGAGCGTTTGACCTTGCAGTGGAGCAGAGATTACGGTGTACTATTTTGGCAGTAATTCAAACGGGATTTATTTCCTTTGGAGGATTTAATGTTACCGTTGCAGTCGAAGCCTATAAATATCAGCAGCGGCTTTGAAGAAGACCATATCGCTATTCTATCTATTGCTGTAACGCTGCCAAAATTGAAACAGAGCTTTCTCTTCGTTGATATTTCAAAAAGCTCAAGACTCGAAGAACATTTCGTTTTGATCTTCATTAGATAAAC
>KV006525.1:379693-430369 GCA_001598015.1 Dorcoceras hygrometricum
AAGATGGACAAAGATGAAGCTGGTACTGCCATAGAGGTATCTTTGTATCGTGGAATTATAGGCTCTTTGCTTTACTTAACTGCTAGCAGACCAGACATCATGTTTGCTGTCTGTATGTGTGCTAGATTCCAAGCAGAGCCAAAGCAATCACATTATATTGCTGTCAAGCGAATCCTTAAATATTTAAAGGGTACTTCCAACGTGGGTCTTTGGTATCCCAAAGACTTAGGCTTTAATTTAATTGGGTATAGTGATGCAGATTACGCAGGTTGCAGGATTGATCGCAAAAGCACAAGTGGTACATGTCAATTCTTAGGGGATCGATTGATCTCGTGGTTCAGTAAGAAGCAAACATCGATTGCCACATCAACTGCTGAAGCAGAGTATCTTGCTGCTGGAAGTTGTTGCGCACAAATCCTGTGGATTCAACACCAACTGAAGGATTATGGCATTGATGCTTCTGAAGCGCCTATTCTCTGTGACAACACAAGTGCGATTGCCATCACTCAGAACCCTGTGCTGCATTCACGAACCAAGCACATCGACATAAGGCATAACTTCATTAGAGACCATGTGCTTAAGAAGGACGTTCGGCTGGAGTATGTGTCAACAGAGCAGCAAGTAGCTGATATCTTCACAAAGCCTCTGCCGGACGCTAAGTTCTCTTATTTTAGAAACTCTTTAGGTCTTCTTGAGTTGCCTTAATTCGTTGTGCACTAACGCTTTTACAGGTTGATAAGCCAATGCTTAAATCAGCAGCAGGTTTGTTGTTCAGGGGGAACGACTAGCCTACCTGCTGAAATAAGCTTTTCATGCGTTTGAAGTATATCAGTCGTAGGGGGAATCAGGTGCTGATTTAATAAGTGTGACGTCAGCAGAACATGTTGCTGCTGGAAATAATCAGCAGTTGCGTGTATACTGCTGATGCTTATAAGCTATCAGCACTTGCCACCCTCAGCGCAATATCAAAATCAGCAGTAGTGTTTTTACACTTACTGTATCAGCAGATGTGACTATTAAATCTTTGGCGCGAAGTTTTCTTTTTCCTGTATTTTATTTGATTAAATTTTGGAAAATGATTTTCACCGTACGATCTAAAGTTATTGAAAATTTTCAAATCTCTTTCCAAACAGTACGCGCTAACGGATGGTTGACACGTGTCTTTCCATGCAAACAGTCACATCAACATTCTCTCTCTCTGAAAAGCTTTTCGTATTCCTTATATTCTACGCGCAAACTGTTCATTTTCTTTTACGCTACATATTTGCTATCTCTTGCATATCTCTTTGTGCTCTCTCTTTTGAAAAGTTTTTACAGGTATCTTCTTCGACGATCTACAATCGACATGGCTTCCTCACTCTACTCAAATGCTCAACACGTGGATTTCGAATCAGTTCTTGGCATGGATGACCCCGACATGGTATCAATGTTTGAAGCTCTCATGGCCTCCGGCCTTAGAGGTTTTCTGGGCTGCCCTGCCGTCGTGTATGAAGATGCGCTAGTTGATTTCTTCGAGAATGCATCGGTTCGTAATGGGGTAGTTTTCAGTACTGTTGGTGGTCAGATAGTGCAGATTTCTGAGAAGCTTTTTGCAGAGACGTTTGAGTTGCCGGTTGTTGGATTGGGGGATTTGTCTGAGATGCCAAAGGATGCAATCTTTGATGCAAGGAGCATAGTATCGTTATCTGGTGAGCCGATCAATTTATCGGGCAGGAAAAATCAGATGAAGATGCCCTTTCGCCTTCTCTGCGATATTGTGGCGAAAGCAATTTCTGTGAAGGCTGGGTCCTTTAACGCCATTACAGTTGAGAAGTTTTCTTTAATGACGGCGGTGGTTTGTGGTGTGAAGATGAACTGGGCGAAGTTTTTGTTTGGTGTTCTGAAGAAGATGGTTTCTGCGCAGTCGAAGCAAGCCAAAGGGTTTGCAATTCAGGTCAGTGTGTTGTTGGCGACCTTTCCTACTGTGGAGTTGGGTGAAGCTTCTGAGTTTCCAGCCTCCAAGATTCTTTCGAAGAAGACAGTGCTTCGTTTTGTTTCCATAAATGATAGGTATAGTGCTGAAGAGGTCACAGGGCCAGCAAAGAAAAAGGCTGTCTCAAAGAAAAGAACTGCTGCCGATGTTGAAGCAGCAGTACCCAAGAAGAAGAGGACGGTCAAGAAGAAATCGGTTTCCTCTATCTCTTCCTTGGAGATGGTGGCAGTGGAAGAAGAGGCTGTTCCAATTCAGCAGGTGGCAGAGTCTTTGGATGTTGAAGAGCCAAGGTGCTCATCTGCTGATGTTGTGGATCTGATCATTCAGCAGGTGCTCGATGAAACACGAGCAGCTGATGCACCTGCTGATATAACTGAACCAGCAGTGACTGAGGAAAAGCACTGGTTTGATCTGCCTTACGATGATATTGTTGAGCAGTGGGAAGCAGAGCGTCCAGTGGTCATGGCAAGTGACACTGAGGATGAAGATATAGCAACTGTTGATGTTGATCCTGCTGATGAAGTTCAGCTGGTCCAGGATTTTGAGGCCCCGATCTCTGAAGTGGAAACGGTTAGTGCTGATGAGCTAACGTCACTGGATGATATTCTCTTGTCAATTCCAGTTGATATTCCTTTGCCCTCCACTTGCATGGAAGTTACGAAGATCAAGATGGGCCAAGCGATCAAGATTCCAGGTGTCACGAAGTGGACCTGGTTTCTCAAACATCTTCCTCGAATCCCTGCTGGTGAGTTTGCGAGCAAAAGTTATTGATGAGGTCGCAAAATTCCTTCATTCTTTTAGCCTAAGGAAATTGTCTTCGATAAATTTTGAAGAGATGTACAAAAAGGAGGAACAAATTTTATCTTGGGGTGAAACAGAGTCACCTCAGGAAGCTATTCAACGGAAGTTTTATATTTTGCTGAAGTATAGGACAATTTTGGTATGGAAATTTTTGGAGGCATGGAGGATCAACTTCGCTCCTGGCCAAGGATCTTCAGCTGTGGATATTCAGGTCATTGAGCTGCTCTCCGACCTCTATCTTTATTTCCTAGAGGCATTGGCGAAGGAGGCACGCAACCTTGGTCTTACATGGACAAAGCCCTGCTGCTCTCAAATTTTTGAAGGTAGTCCACGCGATCGAGGTGCTGTTATTGCCAGATCAAATTCAAACACTCGATCGTTGTGCTGGATTCGAACGATGATTTTGGTGGATGGAGTATGGAAGGTGGAGCCGTGTGCTGACAAGTGGATTAAAATCCCCAGGAAGGTTGTGTCTACTGAGGTTCCTCTTCAGAGGCAGTACGATGACACTCTACCTACTATGAGTGTATTTTTCAAGCTGTTGAGGAAGCGTTGGGCTGATGTGTGCTTGGAAGCTGTTGAGTTTTGTGTGCAGAGACTTCTACCAGTGGGTTCTATTCGATCTTGCAGGTCTTTGCAGTTGAGTGGATCAGTTTCCAGTTTTGCTCCTAACCAGCCTACAGTTTTTGCTGTCAGAGTTTCGCAATTTTGTTCCGTATTTGTCAATATGAGTTTATTCAGTTGGCTGCCGAGTACCGATATCTCAGAGTTTCTTTCATCTATAGCTTTGGATAAGACAGTTTTGTGCAGTTTTCAGAAGTCTCAGGAGTCCTTTTCAGTTGCTCCCCGTGTATAGTTAGCTTTGGAGCAGCAGCAGTCCTCTTCATCTTCTTCCAGTAGTTCTTCGTCGCTTCGCTTTGATGCAACTGATATTGATGCGACAGCGTCTTCTCGACCGACTATATCTCCGGATCTTTCTGCTATGTTTGCTGATTTTCAAGTTACTCTTTCCGAACAGCTGTTTGAGTCTCAAAGCAACATATCTTCTAAGCTGCATAAGATTGAACAGAATGTGCGTGACTCCCTGAGCGATCAAGCCGCAGTTTTCAAATCTTTATCTCAGGAAGCACGTCAAGAGAGTCGCACATTGGATGATGTTCAGACTATACGCTTCAACGAATTCCGCAAGAAGGTTTTAGAGCAAAATGCTTCTATCTTTGTTGGACTGGCGGACGTTCGTAAAGAAGTGCAAGACGTAAATGCCAAGGTGGACATCATGGTCAAGCGCTTAACTGATATTCAGAAGGATGCTGAGGCTACCAAGGAAGCCCTTTCCCACCAATTATTTGAATTTCACAGTCAGGCACAAGAGAATCATAGTGTGATTCATGCCCAACTTAGTGAGCTTGTTGATTATATTCATAGGGGCCGTGCTGACAAAAAGGGGGAAATAAGTGGCAGCCGAGGACCTCAACAGCCTGCTGGTACTCAAATTACAGGCAGTGCAGTAACTCCAACTTTTGAGCAAAGAGTTCAAATGACTCAGCGGCGAATTGTTCAAACAGTACTAGATGCTGATGCCAACAGGGCTATGAGTCAAGAAGCAGCAGAGAGAGACAGGGAAAGAAGAAGGAAAGAAGCAAGGTCGCTGAAGAGAAGAAGAAAAGATTAGATTTTCTTTTCGGCTGTTTATTTGCTGATAATTCTTGTACACATCCTATGTACAATTTTTGTTGGTTAATAAAATTTGTTTTCCAGCAGATAGTGTGCAATTTATTTTTGCATATCTTTTGTCTCGGCTGCTGAAGTTTTGTCATCACCAAAAAGGGGGATATTGTTAGAACAATATTTATAAGTTTTGGTGATAACAAAAATAAGTTAAGATGATTTTGGACAATCGGTTGTCGCTGGAGTATATCTTTCTACAGTAGCAAAGTCAGCAGTTGGAGCTTTCGTGTGATTCAGCAGATGGTATGATTTTAGCAGTTGGACAGATTGAGTAGTTCAGCAGATAGATTCTTCAAGAGCATTTCAGCAGATGTTGTTGTCGCGATCAGTAGATATCGTTTTGTGCTTCAGCGTGTTTTTGCTAAGGACTGCTAAACGACAGCGTTTTGATAAGTTGGAACGACGTCGTTGGAGTGCACTGTTTCGTATCAGCAGATGAAGATTTCAGCAGACTCTTTGTTGAAGTAGTTCAGCAGTTGGTTTAGTCTATTCATTGAAGATTGCGATACGACAGCGTTTGGTTTAGTTGGAACGACAGCGTTTTGTTTGATTCAGCAGAAGCGTTCTTTTGACAATCCAGCAGATGCTCTACTTGTTGCTTACCAGCAGATGTATTTCTAAGATAGCAAAACGGCGTCACTTGATTAAGTTGACACGACATCGTTTTATTGCTAAAGGAATCAGCAGATGGAAAAACGCGTACGCATATCAGCAGATGAATTCTTCCAAGAGTTTTTCCAGTCGAAGTTCTTGACAACGACAATGTGGAAAGAAGACAAATTGGCTCTGTGGATGAGCGTTTGACCTTGCAGTGGAGCAGAGATTACGGTGTACTATTTTGGCAGTAATTCAAACGGGATTTATTTCCTTTGGAGGATTTAATGTTACCGTTGCAGTCGAAGCCTATAAATATCAGCAGCGGCTTTGAAGAAGACCATATCGCTATTCTATCTATTGCTGTAACGCTGCCAAAATTGAAACAGAGCTTTCTCTTCGTTGATATTTCAAAAAGCTCAAGACTCGAAGAACATTTCATTTTGATCTTCATTAGATAAACTTTCGAGTCAATTTACAGTCTCTTGATTCGTGTTCTCATTGATATATTTGATAGAGTCTGTAAACGAACTGTCTTTTAAGAAGTTCGTAAAACGTTCAAAACACTGTAAACCAGCAGCGAAGTCTGCGTCAAGTTGTGTTGTAAAGCGCTAGGAGTTCTCGTAGCTGCGGGTTACGGGAGCGGGTTTTTGTAGAAAGGCTACACGCATCAAAGTCTTTTAGTGCTACCTTCTGAGGAGGAAGAAGGGGAGACGTAGGATATTTATATCCGAACTTCCAGAAACAAACTCTCGACTCAATCTCTTACTTACGCATTTATTTTGTGTTTGAGCATTGTTCATTGTTCACAAACCAATCGGCCTATTTCCGCACATATTTTGTTGGCTGAGAAGTTTGCTTATAACTGAGATCCAATCATTTTAAAAGAACTTTGAAATAGAAAAATCGGAAGGAGTTCATTCAACCCCCCCCTTCTGAACTCCTATTTGCTTAAGTGATCCTATTTCCGGGGACCATCAGAAACGCAGCGTTTTGGGAATCAGCTGCTGGTCGCGTAAGAAAATTACTGTTGAGGGATTTGTTGCATTGTTTTATCCAGCCGCTGGTTTGGTTGATCAGCTGTTGATGCAAGGATGACGTGTCCCTATGCGACGTCGTTTGGTTAAGTTGATGCGACGCCGTTTTGCTTAGCGTTGTTTGAGAGATTCAGCGGTTGGTTTGCCTTTCGACTGCTGGTTGGGTTTTCAGTGGTTTCTAGTGATTGTGTCGGTGGAATTTGTTCCTACTGCTGTCAGCTGTTGTGAAGTGTATTTATTTGAAGACTTGGTCTTCGACTGGATTAACAGATTCCATACTTATAGAAATTTTCTCCCGATTGTCGATTTATCTCTCGAACCCTAGAGCACTGTTCACCGTGAGTTTCTCCGGCGAATTCCCGTCATTTTCGATCACCTTTTTGGACGTTAGAGGTAACGTTGGACTCCTCTCGTGAAGCTCTTTCATCCTATACCCTTCTTGGAGGCTGTAGTTGGCTAGAACAAGATCGCGAAGTTGCTGTCCTCGACCGTGTGTTTGTGCGTGCAGGTAGAACTTCGATTTGTTGTTGAGATCCTAGCCTTATCCTTTATTTAAGCTTCCTGTTGAGTTTATTAGGATGATTGATCGCTGGTTTGAGTTGTAACTCCCAGCCATGAGTTCTATGCCTGTGTCCCATGAGATTTATGCTTTGTACGTTGTGTATTCAGCAGGTTTCAACCAGATCTCTTGGGTTCCTTATTGTGGTAATCGTTACACAGAATTAAGGTACGGATCTTGAGCTTGAAATCCAGCTTGGATTAGCGTGGGATTTAATGTGAGAGCTGGTTTGCATCTCTGGTTGGGATTGCCGTGAATATAGTTGTGTGATGATTGCTGGGAATTTGTGTTTATGCTAGCTGGTTTTTGTGGTTGCATACACGCATTTATTCACTTGCATTTCAGACTCCTTGCTTTGTATCTTGTTGTATTGTGCTGTTGTTTCTTACCAGGATGCGAGGGCGAGCGGCGATACCGCACTCTCATCTCCCTGCTGGGATCTGTCAGCCCTCGTGCGCCGAGTGGTTAACTACCACAGTTCATGAGTTGTGCAACGGCAGGTTGAGCTGTTTGATGCATCTGATATTTGGGTGTGGGGTCAAGGTGAGTGGCTCATTACCACACTTTGAGCACACCCCGTAGCCACCGTTTATTGCAGATTCTGTGGAGCTATGTTTGAGTTCCTTGGCTCCCTCTTCGGTTGTAGCCTTCAGCGGTTGTTCTGTGTCTCATGCATAGCATCTTCATTTTATCTTATGCTTTCCTTTATCTGTTTCAATTGCTCTCCGTACTGGGGTTTGACCCCATGTCCCTCTGGGGCTTGGTTTGTTTTCCTTGCCTGTTTTGTTGTTCAGGTTTTGCAGCGGGTCGTGGTGTTAACGCAGCTGGAGGCGCCCCAGGAGGTGGTTAGAGTATCCCAGTAGCGTATAGCATATATTTATGTATCGGTATAGTTATCCAGGGGATGCCCTGTGATTTTGTTGTATTTTGTTGTAATCAGTTGTGGTTGTTACCAGGTATTTGATACATGTTTATGCTGTACCGTTTGTTGTGGTGGTTTTGTTAAACTAGGATATCTATTTTGAGTATTGTCGTATTTTAAATTATATCGTTTTAAACCGTCAGGCGAAAAGCAAAAATTTTACCCGCTTTTTAGTAGCTTCCTCTTGTGTTTGCGTGTTTTATCTATGTTGTGAGCTCGAACCCTGACATTTTTGGTATCAGAGCTTAAGCTGGGATAAGCTCGATTTCATTGGTCACACTTGAGTCTAGGCACAGTGTCGTGTGTTGCATGTGCTTGACCTATGTGATTATGTGCTGCATATTGTTGTGATATCTATGCTGTATCTGTTCTCTGTTGCTTTATCCTGTTTAGTGCCTTCGTAGATATCGCCGAGACGTAGAGCTAGAGGTAGGGGGCAGTTTCAGGAGTCAGAAGGGCAGAATGAGGATCGGCGTAGTGCTCCTAGTCGTACTCGTAGTAGCCGTGATGAGGAGGAGGAGGTTGAGGTTTTTCTGACCCCTGTAGGGAGGATGGACGTTGTGATAGCGACGTTTCAGAGAATGAATCCTCAGGTTTTCAATGGCGACGAGTCAAGCGAGGATGCAGATTCGTGGCTTCGGAATATCAGGGGTCTTTTTGATAGTGTCCAGTCTGACAACGAGTTTCGATTAATCTTGGTGACCCTTCAGCTTAGAAAGGGTGCAGAGCGCTGGTGGCGAGATGCTTCTAGTACTTTGTTTGGAGATCGGCTTTGGGATTACTTGGGACAGATTTTGCGAGACTTTTAGGCAGGAGTATGTTCCTGAGTCAAACGTGAATGCCCGTGAGCGGGAGTTTGATCATCTGGAGCAGGGCTCGATGTCTGTTCGTGAGTATGCTCGGATGTTTTCTTCCTTGTTCGCGTACGTCCCGCATGTTTCTGGCCGGGAGAGGGCCAAGAGGACAAGAATTTTAGAGGGTTTGAACGAATAGCTGTATCAGATGGTGCTGACAAGCAAACCCAAGACTTATGTTGAAGCAGTTGATAGTGCTATCGATATTGAGGAGGGTTTGAGGAGTCGTCGTTCTCGTAGGAAGCAGGTAGCGCAGGGTGGTCGTCCTGCTGGTCAGGGAGCGCAGTCTTCTCAGGCATCACAGTCAGCCCATCAGCCCCAGCAGCAACAGCAGCAGCAGGTGGCGCGACAGTCTGGCCGTCAGAGGTTTCGACCCCGCGGTCAACAGTTCAAGAAGAAGTCTGGTTCCGGTTCGTCTGGTTCAGGTAGCTCACATAGCAGTGGTTCTCGGGCCGAGTTTTGTGGCTATTGTGGTGGCAAGCACCCCTCTACCCAGTGTGTCGGTGTGCAGGGCTCCTGCAACATTTGCGGTCAGTATGGGCATTTCGCTAGGGTGTGTCTGTCAACGGGATCGCAGCGAACCGCGGCCCCGCCTCAGGGTCGAGGAGGATAGTCTAGGGGTCGTTCCCCTCAGTTTCAGCATCCCAGTATTGGCGAGACTCAGTTCAGCCCCGCGGTCAACAGTTCAAGAAGAAGTCTGGTTCCGGTTCGTCTGGTTCAGGTAGCTCACATAGCAGTGGTTCTCGGGCCGAGTTTTGTGGCTATTGTGGTGGCAAGCACCCCTCTACCCAGTGTGTCGGTGTGCAGGGCTCCTGCAACATTTGCGGTCAGTATGGGCATTTCGCTAGGGTGTGTCTGTCAACGGGATCGCAGCGAACCGCGGCCCCGCCTCAGGGTCGAGGAGGATAGTCTAGGGGTCGTTCCCCTCAGTTTCAGCATCCCAGTATTGGCGAGACTCAGTTCAGGCCATTCCAGCAGCCTGGTCCGTCGCGATTCGGACAGACGTCTCAGCCGTTCTATTCTGGACCTCATCATGCTCAGGCCAACGTCATTACTAGGGAGCAGGCAGAGTAGACGCCGAGCAGGGTGATCTCAGGTACATGTATTGTTTTTGATTTTCCTGCACGTGTGTTTTTTTGTAGGGATCCGGATCATGCCCCCCGGCGAGGCAGTGGAAGAACAGAAAAACATGTGCCGGGAGACGATCAATACGATGATACAAAATCAATTCTATGACATTCATAGGGTGTTTAAAGGAATACCTTGCTGGCACTTGTGCCTGTCTCCAACCGAAATTGCAAGAACGCCGGCTCTTCACGGTAGGTGGCGGTAGATCCGTCAATCAAGTCCACGACCGGAATCGATCTCCCTCCAATCAGCCTGCACTAGAAGGCTGAAGGATTTTATCGCCAACAAATTCTCCTCGAAAAACTAGCCGGAACAAGTCCGGCGGCGGCGGTGGGCGGCGCACGGCGGCGGGGTGAGGTAGATGAAGAGAGGGGGGCGGATATATTTAGGTTTAGGGTTTATGAGAGTGAGTTATTATGAAGTCTAGGTTAGTCTTAATTAAATAGACTTAATGATGACTTGGACCGGCCCAACGGGCCTGGGTCCAACGGGTGAACATTCAGTTCAGCCCCATCACCGAGACTTCATCGTAACTCCGATCGCCGATCAGATCGGACCGATGGACTCAGTTTCCAAAACTGAATGCTATGATCGGAAAAACCATTTTTCAGAATCCCAGTGCAAAATGACCGTTTTTCCCCTCAATAGCGGGAAACCCCGGTTTGACCCCTGTTGACTTTTAGGAAGTCGCACTCCCCAAAATCCTCTTCGTATGCTCAACACATTGAGCTGAGTATCCGTGCGGGAATCTCGAATCCAGTACTTGTGTGACCCTCAATGGTTCAGAGATACAGCTAGCCGTGGGCCCACAACCATTGCGGCTCCGGAATCACAATTCCGGACTTGCCCATCGGATCATGGTAAAGCGTCTAGCAACATCGCCCCATGATCCCCTAGGTATCACTGATAGTGCCTGCAAGAACCATTTGGTCGTGGTTAGCGTACAGTACGGTCCTTTCAATCCATATATCCCGATCAGATCAACGACCATTGGTAAATCGAGAGTCGCTATAGATCCGATAGCCATGCATACATCTTGGAGATCGAATAGTGACATCGCGAGTGTAACTAGGTAAACACATTTACCTAAAACACTTCTAGTACTGTGGCCAGAGTTTTATACACTATTATCCCCTCAGATAGCATAGGATATCCACGCATGTCTACGAGCGGTGAATCCTCGACAACGATGCATCGACTCCTACATGCATCGGGGTCTCACCAAGCCCGATGCCTTATGACCCCAAGTGAGTCGTCAACGGGTCAAAGTGAGACGCCTATCATGTAGAGTCTCAATGACGTTTCGAGTCGTGAGGACTAATCAGTACAACCAAGACCTCGGACTTATCCACTCGACAAATGGTAACCACTTGGAAATTCCGAACGAGGGCAGTTCGATAGATCACTAGGTCACTATCTATCTGCATGCTCAGAACATCACAATGTTTCCTACCAATGAAATATGGTACTTCGCATCGCAGATACTAGTCTTGAACTCGGGCGGCCTTATCCTCATTTTGACGGCCCAATCGACTAGGAACATGTTCAGAATACACAGTGACTATTAGATGTGTTTCATGATAGCCGTCATACCCACTATCACATCTAACATACACTTTAGTGTATTCTAGGTCTTTACTCAACGCATTTGTAAATTATCATACACACAATGAAAGTAAAGAACGCCATATAATAAATGCGAATATCATATATAAAGATTGTCATATACAAGAGTCTATGAACCCACACGCCACAAGTTGGCTAGTTGGGCATCTACTCTAACAATCTCCCACTTGCCCTAAAGCCAACTACTCATCAGACGCTGTCCCATTGTTTCGCGATGTTTTTCAAACAAGGGTCCTGGCAAGGGCTTCGTAACTGGATCAGCAACGTTGTCCGCAGAGGCGACTCTCTCAACTGCTATGTCACCTCTAGCCACAATATCCCGGATTATGTGGTATTTCCTCAGTATGTGTTTGGATCTTTGGTGAGACCTAGGCTCCTTTGCTTGCGCAACGGCACCCGTGTTGTCGCAGTACACCGGGACTGGACCAACTCCATTAGTAATGAAGCCCAACTCTTGGACGAAATTCCTTATCCAAAAGGCCTCCTTAGCAGCAGCTGATGCTGCAATGTACCCAGCCTCAGTGGTTGAATCCGCGATGGTGTCTTGCTTGGAACTCTTCCAAGAGACAGCACCACCATTGAGCATGAATACAAATCCAGAGGTTGATTTTGAATCATCCACTTCACACTGGAAGCTAGAATCAGTGTAGCCTTCCAGTTTCAGTTCACCACCCCCATAGACCATGAACATATTCTTAGTCCTTCGTAAGTACTTAAGAATATCCTTCACAGCCTTCCAATGAAATTGGCCGGGGTTGGCCTGGTAGCGGCTCGTGACACTTAGAGCATATGCGACATCCGGTCTAGTCGAGATCATGCCATACATAATACTACCTATTGCCGAGGCATATGGTACACGTGCCATACTCTCTATCTCCACATCAGTCTTTGGACACATGGACTTAGATAGAGTGACCCCGTGGCACATAGGTAGGTGTCCTCTTTTTGACTCTTCCATAGAGAACCTCTTAAGTATGGTATCGATGTAGGTAGCTTGGGTGAGTCCGATCATCCGTTTAGATCTATCCCGATAGATCTATATTCCAAGAATATAGGATGCTTCACCCATGTCCTTCATCGAAAATCTGCTAGACAACCATACTTTAGTTGACTGCAACATTCCTATATCATTTCCAATGAGTAGAATGTCGTCAACATAAAGTACGAGGAACGTCACAGCACTTTTAACTACCTTTTTATAGACACATGGCTCCTCGTGATTCTTGATGAAACCAAATTCCTTAATTGTTTCATCGAATCTCAGGTTCCAACTTCGCGATGCTTGTTTGAGATCGTAGATCGATCTCTGGAGCTTGCATACCTTATGCTCGCTTCCGACAGATGTGAAACCCTCAGGCTGCATCATATAGATCTCTTCCTTAATGTTTCCATTAAGGAACGCAGTTTTCACATACATTTTCCATATCTCATAGTCGTACCATGCGGCTATGGCTAACAAGATTCTAATTGACTTGAACATTGCGACTGGCGAGAAGGTTTCATCATAGTCAACACCTTGCCTTTGAGTGTAACCTTTCACGACCAGTCGTGCCTTGTAGGTCATTACCTTGCCATCAGGCCCAAGTTTCCTCTTGTACACCCATTTGCACCCAATAGGAACAATTCCTTCGGGAGGGTTAATGAGAGTCCAAACTTGGTTAGCATGCATTGAGTCAAACTCAGACTGCATTGCTTCAAGCCACAAAGTAGAATCAGCATCGGAAATTGCCTAGTTGAAAGTTCTTGGATCAGATCCAACAACTTGATCAGATTGATCATCTTCAAGGAGAAAACCATATCTCTCAGGAGCTCTAGGAATCCTTTCGGATCTCCTAGGTGCGACCATTTCTGGTACTGGCTCTGTAGGTGTAGGAGACTCACCTGGTACTTCGATTGGATCTCGAACCTCTTCGAGTTCTACTATTTTGCCCTTTGTATCAAGTAGAAATTCCCTTTCCATAAAGGTGGCATTCCTAGAAACAAACACTTTTGTTTCGCTCGGATAGTATAAGTAGTATCCAATGGAATTCTTTGGATACCCAATGAAGTAGCATAAGATGGATCTCGTATCCAGCTTATCTCCCACTGTCTGCTTCACGTAAGCAGGACATCCCCAAATCCTCATAAATGAGTACTTGGGTGGCTTGCCCATCCATATCTCATACGGAGTCTTATCCACTGCCTTGGTGTGGACATTGTTCAACAACATTACCACCGTTTCGAGCGCATAGCCCCAAAACAAGGTAGGAAGCTCAGTGAAGCTCATCATAGATCGAACCATGTCCTACAAGGTCCGATTACGACGCTCCGCTACACCATTGAGCTGTGGTGTGGCAGGAGGGGTCCACTGTGAGAGAATCTCATTCTCTTTCAGATAGTCTTGAAATTCAGCACTTAAGTATTCACCACCTCGATCAGATCAAAGTGCTTTAATACTTTTGCCTAATGATTTTCTACTTCATCCTTGAATTCTTTGAACCTTTCAAAGGATTCAGACTTGTACTTCATCAAGTACTTGTACCCATACCTAGAGAAATCGTCGGTAAAGGTGATGAAGTATGTGTGACCGTATTTAGTACAAATACTAAACGGGCCGCACACATCAGTATGGATCAAATCCAATAGGCCTTGAGCACGCTCACCCTTGCCCTTGAAGGGTTGCTTGGTCATCTTTCCCTTAAGACAAGAATCACAAGTCGGTAGGGAGTTGATGTCTGAAAGATCAAACAAGTCACTCCTAACTAACTCGTTCATCCTGCTTAGGGAAATGTGACCTAGCCTAGCGTGCCAAAGTTGTGCTGGATTCTCACCCTCTCTAAGACGTCGGCTTTTTGTCATCACCTGCAAATCATTGCAGATATGAGATCCACATCCGGTATCAAGTACCCAAGAAGTCGATTTAAGAGACATATTTATTTCAATATAGAACATACCTTTCGCAGTTCGCAACTGCTCGAGGTACTCCTTGCAGTTCCTCCTCCAATGCCCAGCCTTGTGGCAGTGGTGGCAAACATCCTCGCTCTTGTTTGGCTTAGAAGCCTTTGCCTTTGGCTTCTTGGCGGACTTTTCCTCCTTTCGCAGGAGCAGAACGCTTCTTGCTCTTGCGTCTAGGCCCCTTCTTCGCAGAGGAATAGGAACCCAGAAGGAGGACGGGTTTGTCCTTCTTTATGGTCCCCTCAAACACTACAAGCATGTTAACCACCTCTTCAAGGGTGGCTTCCAGCTTGTTCATGTTGAAGTTGACCACAAAGGGGTCAAATGCAGCAGGCAGTGAGAGGAGAAGTACATCCACCGACAGCTCGTGTGGAAGTGCGATATCAAGGCCCGACAGCTTTTCAACGAGCCCAATCATACAAACCCCATGCTCGTGGACCGAAGTCCCATCGCGCATGCGGCTCGTCATCAGGTCCTTGACAGCCGTGAACCTCTCATGTCGAGATTTCTCCCCGTACAGTTCCTTGAGATGAAAGAGTATGGCAGAGGCATACTTTGTCTTCTCAAAGCGCCATTGCATTTCATTGGACATCGATGCCATCACATAGCATCGATCTTTAACCTCGTCGTCCCGCCATTGGTTAAGTGTAATCAGCTCCTCAGGGCTGATATCGGCAGTGGTTTCCTCCGGAGGGCACTTCTCTATCGTATAGAGGAGCTTCTCCGAAGCCAATACAAGATTGAGGTTGCGGAGCCAGTCTTGGTAGTTCAGACCTGTGAACCTGTTGATATCCAGTATAGCAGCGAGCGGGTTTTTCATCGAAACCATTTTATAAAGCAGTTATACTGAAAAGAAAACAGACATACATTACTAACTATATATAAAATAAACGCTAAGACATAAAACATGGTCATTAAGTTTTATGAATTACCCTCCCACTATTTTAACGATTTCACCACCCTCTAATGAAGTCGAGAAAACAGGTTTCTTTAGTGGGTACACGGAGCCCAATCAAGAGACCATGGACCCGAATAATATCAGCCATCCATGACCCCCAAAAGGTAGTTTCCGATTGCAACCGGTGCAACCTCCATGTATTCACCTCACGTCCAGTAAGGGCCCAATAATATGACGCCGTTTACTATCACGTGTCAAGATTGACCCATCAATGTTGAGTCGTGAAGGACGGTCCCCTTAACGTCCCCAATAATATGAGCCAATGTTAAAGGGAGTTCCAACCGAACTCACAACAATTGGCAATGGCGTGGACAGCTTTCCGACATACATGACCCCCTCAATAATATGAGCCGGGCCATGTATACGGGTAGCATCGACGTACACCCATTGTTGATGGAAGGTAGGGTTAAGTTAAACAATTTTAAATACCCTTTTATTTATCGAATAAACATTTATCTTGATATAAGTTTTAAATCAAATTTAAAACGAGGGATTTTATTTTTGAAAAATTTGGTCTCATGCATATTTAAATCTAATTTAAAACATGCAAACATGCGGATTCAATTAAACTATATATCAACATATATAAAGTAACATTGGGATGATCGATCGCGAGAGCTATGTTTACTAATTTTAATTGTATCAAATTGGGCTTAAAACAATTCTAGGCCCAAAAATCTTAAAATTTCAAAATCGACCAGAACGGTCCCGATATCGTATACCGGCCCGAAAACTTCACGGGCTGCCCGGGACAAGCCCGAACCAAACCCTAGAAGAAATCAGCCGTCACGACATCGCCGGAGCTTCGCCGGCGGCGCCACCATCGTAATCGCACGGCGCGAGGCCACGCATGCGGCCGCGACATGTGCGGCGCAATCGCGCGCCATCGTGCGCCATTGTGCGTCGACGTGCGGCGCACGGCCCCCGACCAACGCACTGGACAGCGGCGCCTCCTTCCTCAACGTCGCGCGATGTCTCGCGCGTGGCCGTGCGTGGAACAGCGCCACCGAGCGTGCAACCCGTGCGTGCGTCGTCGGCCACCATCGTTCCACTCGTGCGGCCAGCTCACGATGAGAGGCGCGACATCGCGCGGCCGAGGCGTGTGACAAGCGCGGTAGGCGCGCGGCTGAGGCGCGCAACATGTGCGGCAGGCGCACGGCCGAGGCGCGCAACATGTGCGGCGGGTGATAGCGGCGGTCGGCGGCCAGCTTCAAAGTTTTCGATTTTCAATCTGAAATTTAGAGATGTTAGATACAATAAGGCAATTTTTATTGATCAGATCCGAAAACCTGGCTCTGATACCACTGTTGGGATCCGGATCATGCCTCCCAGCGAGGAAGCGAAAGAACAGAAAAACATGTGCCGGGAGACGATCAATACGATAATACAAAATCAATTCTATGACATTCATAGGGTGTTTAAAGGAATACCTTGCTGGCACTTTTGCCTGGATCCAACCGGAATTGCAAGAACGCCGGCTCTTCACGGTAGGTGGCGGTAGATCCGTCAATCAGGTCCACGACCGGAATCGATCTCCCTCCAATCAGCCTGCACTAGAAGGCTGAAGGATTTTATCACCAACGAATTCTCCTCGAAAAACTAGCCGGAACAAGTCCTGCGGCGGCGGCGGGTGGCGCACGGCGGCGGGGTGAGGTAGATGAAGAGAGGGGGGCGGCTATATTTAGGTTTAGGGTTTATGAGAGTGAGTTATTATGAAGTCTATGTTATTCTTAATTAAATAGACTTAATGATGACTTGGACCGGCCCAACGGGCCCGGGTCCAACGGGTGAACATTCAGTTCAGCCCCATCACCGAGACTTCATCGTAACTCCGATCACTGATCAGATCGGACCGATCGACTCAGTTTCCAAAACTGAATGCTATGATCTGAAAAACCATTTTTCAGAACCCCAGTGCAAAATAGACCGTTTTGTCTTAATTAAATAGACTTAATGATGACTTGGACCGGCCCAACGGGCCCGGGTCCAACGGGTGAACATTCAGTTCAGCCCCATCACCGAGACTTCATCGTAACTCCGATCACTGATCAGATCGGACCGATCGACTCAGTTTCCAAAACTGAATGCTATGATCTGAAAAACCATTTTTCAGAACCCCAGTGCAAAATGACCGTTTTGCCCCTCAACAGCGGAAAACCCCGGTTCAAGACCTCGGACTTATCCACTCGACAAATGGTAACCACTTGGAAAGTCCGAACGAGGGTAGTTCGATAGATCACCAGGTCACTATCTAGATACGATCACCAGGTCACTATCTATCTGCATGCTCAGAACATCACAATGTTCCCTACCAATGAAACATGGACTTCGCATCGCAGATACTAGTCTCGAACTCGGGCGGCCTTATCCTCATTTTGACGGCCCAATCGACTAGGAACATGTTTAGAATACACAGTGACTATTAGATGTGTTTCATGATAGCCGTCATACCCACTATCACATCTAACATACACTTTAGTGTATTCTAGGTCTTTACGCAACGCATTGTAAATCATCATACAAACAATGAAAGTAAAGAACGCCATATAATAAATGCGAATATCATATATAAAGATTGTCATATACAAGAGTCTATGAACCCACAAGCCACAAGTTGGCTTGTTGGGCATCTACTCTAACATTTTTGACACCGGTTCATCGCATTCTTTCATCTCTGATTCTTTTGTTATCGAGCATGGTCTGCATATCATTTCTTTGCGCGATGTTGTTTCTGTTTCTACCCCTGACGATGTGAGCCTGTTCTCCCAGGATGATTTGTTAGATGGCGTTTGAGATTTGGTGAGCATGTGTTGGTAGCGAATTTGATCCGTCTGATGTTGTGGGATTTTGATTGCTATTGTTGGGATGGACGTGTTGTCCAACTATAGGGCCTCCGTGGATTGTTTCCATGGATTGTTCGTTTTAGGCCTTTGTCTGGCGAGAAGTGGGACTTCTACGGCCAGGATTCTCGATCGAAGATCCCGTTAGTCTCAGCGATGGAGATGTTCAGTTTGTTGTCCTTAGGGAATGCTGGTTTCATGATCTACGGTCTGGCGAGAAGTGGGACTTCTACGGCCAGGATTCTCGATCGAAGATCCCGTTAGTCTCAACGATGGAGATGTTCAGTTTTTTGTCCTTAGGGAATGCTGCTTTCATGATCTATGCTTTGGATGCGTCTTATTCTTCTCGTGTGTAGCTCAGTGACGTTCCCGTGGTGCGTCATTTTCCCGATGTGTTCCCGGAGGAGATTTCTGGTTTTCCTCCGAGGCGAGAGATTGACTTCAGCATTGACCTGGTGCTTGGCACAGCTCCGCTTTCTCGTGCCCCGTATCGTTTGGCGCCTGCGGAGTTGAGAGAACTCAAGGTACAGTTGGACGAGTTGCTGGAGAAAGGTTTTATCAGACCTAGCATGTCGCCGTTGGGAGCGCCCATATTGTTTGTAAAGAAGAAGGATGGCTCAATGCGGATGTGTATTGATTTCCGCAAGTTTAAAAAATCCACTGTTAAGAACAAGTACCCGTTGCCGATGATCGGTGACTTGTTTGACCAGCTGCAAGGTTCTGCGGTGTATTCGAAGATCGATCTCCGTTCAGGGTACCATCAGCTGAGAGTAAGAGATCAAGATGTCGCAAAGACTGCTTTTCGTACTAGGTACGGACACTTCGAGTTCCTTGTTATGCAATTTGGGCTGACCAACGCTCCTACAATATTTATGGATCTGATGAACCGGGTCCTCAGAGAGTTCATAGATCAGTTCAAGATAGTGTTCATTGACGACATCTTGGTATATTCTAAGACTCCATTTGAGCACAAGGAGCATCTGAGAATTGTCCTTCAACGTTTAGAGACCAGCAGCTGTATGATAAATTCTCCAAGTGCGAGTTTTGGCTGGATCGCGTCGTATTTCTGGGTCATGTCATTTCAGCGGATGGCATTTATGTGGATCCCAGTAAGGTTGATGCTGTTTTGAACTGGGAGAGTCCCAGGAATGTGTCGGAGATTCGTAGTTTCTTGGGTCTGGCTGGCTATTACCATCGTTTCATTGAAGGATTTTCTAGCATAGCAAAGCCGATGACTCAATTGACTCAGAAGGACAAGCAGTTTGTGTGGACTGAGCAATGCGAGAATGCTTTTCAATTGCTCAAGGAGAAGCTGACTACTGCGCCTGTGTTGGCTCTACCATCTGGATCAGGTGGTTACGTCTTCTGTTTTGATGTTTCGCTCAATGGATTGGGCTGTGTTTTGATGCAGAATGGTTGAGTCATTGTGTATGCCTTGCGGCAGCTGAAACCGCATGAGACTCGTTATCCAGTCCATGATTTGGAGCTAGCAGCGGTGGTTTTTGCGTTGAAGATCTGGCGTCATTACCTGTATGGCGAGCAATTTGTGGTGTACTCGGACCACAAAGGTTTGCAGTATTTGTTTTCGCATCCTGACTTGAATATGAGACAGAGTTGTTGGATGGAGCTGCTAAAGGACTTTGATTGCGAGATCAAGTATCAGCCTGGGAAATCTAGCGTAGTGGCCGATGCTTTGAGCAGGAAGGCTAGTGAGATTCTTGCTTCGTTGTATATTTCTAAGGATCAGGAGCATCTCAATACTACTGTTTGGAGATTCTACCCGACTGAGGATTGTGTTGTGGTTTCTTCTTTCCAAGTTGAGCCACAAATTGTTTCTAGTATTCGAGCGGCTCAAAGGACTGATCCTTACATCCACGAGTTGAAGTTGAAGGTCAGGGCTGGAGAACATGAGGATTATTCTGTTTCTTCTGATGGTTGTTTGAGGTTTCATGGCAGGCTGGTTGTGCCTAACCTCATTGATTTGAAGGAGGAGATCCTTCGGGAAGCGCACTGCAGTAGACACAGTGTTCATCCTCGTGCACGGAATATGTACCATGCGTTGAAGCCACACTTCTGGTGGGCTGGCCTGAAGAGCGACGTTGCTGGGTTTGTTGCTCGTTGTTTGAACTGTCTGATGGTAAAGGCCGAGAGGATGAGACCTGGTGGTCTGTTGCAGAGTTTGGAAGTGCCCCAATGGAATTGGGAGCACATAGCGATGGATTTCGTGACACATCTGCCTCGTACCAGCAGAGGATGCGATGTTATTTGGGTGGTTATCGACTGATTGTCGAAGTCTTCACATTTTATTCCCTACGGTATGACCTTTTCTCTGAAGAAAATGGCGAAATTGTACATGGATTTTGTGGTTAGACTGCACGGTGTGCCTATTTCGATCTTTTCAGACCGAGATCCAAGGTTTACTTCCAGGTTTTGGAAGAGTTTGCAAGCGTCTCTAGGTACCAAATTGGCTATGAGCACAGCATATCATCCTCAAATAGATGGCCAATCTGAGCGAACTATCCAGACGTTGGAGGATATGTTACGAGCTGTTGTGATGGATTTTGGTGGTAGCTGGCAAGACGCGTTGTCTTTGGTGGAATTTTCCTACAAAAACAGCTATCAAGTGACGATTGGTATGGCGCCATTTGAGGCTTTGTATGGCAGGAAGTGCAGATCGCCGGTATTTTGGGAAGAAGTGGGGGAGAAGCAGCTATCTGCCCCAGATTTTGTGCAGCAAATGAAAGATCATGTGGAACTTATTCGACAGCGGATGAAAGCTTCCCAGGATCGCCAAGCCAGTTATGCGAATAAGAGGTGTCGACCTCTAGAGTTTCAGGTTGGTGATCAGGTATTCCTTAAAGTTTCTCCGTTTTGCAGTGTTATGCGCTTTGGTCACAAGGGAAAGTTAGCCCCTCGTTACGTCGGACCGTATGAGATCGTTGAGATGATTGGCCCGTTAGCTTATCGGCTGTTGTTGCCTCCGGAATTATCTTCTCTACATGATGACTTTCATGTTTCCATGTTGAGGAAGTAAGAGCCAGATCCGTCTCATGTGCTTAGAACTGACGAGGTTGATCTTGATCAGACGTTGAGCTTCTTGTAATATCCCTTGCGGATCCTTGACAGAAAAGAGAAACAATTGAGGAATAAAACCATTCCATTGGTGATAGTGCAATGGAGCAAACACGGTAGGGAAGAAGCTACTTGGGAGTTGGAAGAAAAGATGCAGCGCGAGTGGCCGCATCTGTTTGAGTAGCTGTCGTACTAGATTCCCAGTAGTTGTAGTTTTGGTTGTATTTCTTTCCTAGTTGTTGTTGGTTGCTTGCTCAGTTATCTTGAACTCTTGGCCATGTGTTGGGCGATTTTCTATCTGGTTTTCTGTTGCTGTGTTGTAATTCCAGAATTGTTGTTTGATTTCGAGGACGAAATCCTTTTTAGTGGGGGAGAAATGTGAGACCTGAAATTAAAGAAAGATTAATTGTTGGATTAATAGGTTCTTAAGGAATTCTGGATGTTCAGATTTCATTTAGAAGGTTTTGTATATAATTTTGGGACGGATTTCACATTTGAAATAATTCTTGACAGCTTGGTAATTTCGCGTTAGAGACCAGCTGTTGCTTTTGTATAGGGTGCAAACGTCGTCGTTTTGACCTAATGAACAGTAGAGATCTGTTGAACGCGTATATTATATCAGACTTTGTGTTTTGGTTAAGGATCAGCAGTAGCGCTTACGTGGATTTCAGATGTTGGTTAGTTAGCGCGTTTTGTTGTTCAGCAGATGTCAACGCGGGTCAAAGGTCCTGTAGCGTGGGGTAGCGACGTCGTCATTTTGGTTAGCACAAAGGGATTCAGCAGTTGGTGCGTTTGTCTTCAGTAGTGATCAGCTGTTGGGTTCTTTACGACACCGTTTTATTTAGTTGAAACGCAGCGTTTTGGGAATCAGCTGCTGGTCGCGTAAGACAATTACTGTTGAGGGATCTGTTGCATTGTTTTATCCAGCCGCTGGTTTGGTTGATCAGCTATTGATAGCAAGGATGACGTGTCCCTATGCGACGTCGCGTTGATGCGACACCGTTTCGCTTAGCGTTGTTTGAGAGCTTCAGCGGTTGGTTTGCCTTTCGACTGCTGGTTGGATTTTCAGTGGTGTCTAATGATTGTGTCGGTGAAATTTGTTCCTACTGCTGTCAGCTGTTGTGAAGTGTATTTATTTGAAGACTTGGTCTTCGACTGGATTAACAGATTCCATACTTAGAGAAATTTTCTCCCGATTTTCGATTTATCTCTCGAACCCTAGAACACTGTTCACCGTGAGTTTCTCCGGCAAATTCCCGTCGTTTCCGGTTACCTTTTTGGACATTCGAGGTAGCGTTGGACTCCTCTCGTGAAGCTCTTTCATCCTATACCCTTCTTGGAGGCTGTAGTTGGCTAGAACGAGATCGCGAAGTTGCTGTCCACGACCGTGTGTTTGTGCGTGCAGGTAGAACTTTGATTTGTTGTTGAGATCCTAGCCTTAGCCTTTATTTAAGCTTCCTGTTGAGTTTATTAGGATGATTGATCGCTGGTTTGAGTTGTAACTCCCAGCCGTGAGTTCTGTGCCTGTGTCCCGTGAGATTTATGCTTTATACGTTGTGTATTCAGCAGGTTTCAACCAGATCTCTTGGGTTCCTTATTGTGGTAATCGTTACACAGAATTAAGGTACAGATCTTGAGCTTGAAATCCAGCTTGGATTAGCGTGGGATTTAATGTGAGAGCTGGTTTGCATCTCTGGTTGGGATTGTCGTGAATATTGCTGTGTGATGATTGCTGGGCATTTGTGTTTATGCTAGCTGGTTTTTGTGGTTGCATACATGCATTTATTCACTTGCATTTCCGACTCCTTGCTTTGTATCTTGTTGTATTGTGCTGTTGTTTCTTACCAGGATGCGAGGGCGAGCGGCGATACCACACTCTCATCTCCCTGCTGGGATCTGTTAGCCCTCATGCGCCGAGTGGTTAACTAGCACAGTTCATGAGTTATGCAACGACAGGTTGAGCTGTTTGATGCATCTGGTATTCGGGTGTGGGGTCAAGACGAGTAGCTCATTACCACACTTTGAACACACCCCGTGGCCACCGTTTGTTGCAGATTCTGTGGAGCTATGTTTGAGTTCCTTGGCTCCCTCTTCGGTTGTAGCCTTCAGCGGTTGTTCAGTGTCTCATGCATAGCATCTGCATTTTATCTTATGCTATCCTTTAGCTGTTTCAGTTGCTCTCCGTACTGGGGTTTGACCTCATGTCCCTCTGGGGCTTGGTTTTTTTTCCTTGCCTGTTTTGTTGTTCAGGTTTTGCAGCGGGTCGTGGTGTTAACCCAGCTGGAGGCGCCCCAGGAGGTGACTAGAGTATCCCAGTAGCGTATAGCATATATTTATGTATCGATATAGTTAGCCAGGGGATGCCCTGTGCTTTTGTTGTATTTTGTTGTACTCAGTTGTGGTTGTTACCAGGTATTTGATACATGTTTATGCTGTACCGTTTGTTGTGGTGGTTTTTTTAAACTGAGATATCTATTTTTAGTATTATATTTTAAATTATATTGTTTTAAACCGTCAGGCCAAAAGCAAAAATTTTACCCGCTTTTTAGTAGTTTCCGCTTGTGTTTGCATGTTTTATCTATGTTGTGAGAACGAGGCCTGACAACTGTGAGAGACTCAGGTCAGGATCTAGGTTTAATTTGGTGTTTTTAAGGAAAATCACGATCTGCACGGCCTTCTATCTCAATCGTTAAGAATTCTCCTGTGGTTGGTTCACATGAGTCTCGAGACTAGGGATAGGATTTGTGTTTTATGTGGAAGATCATAATCCGTGTGAAGTCATTTTTGTCCCTTGATTAATTTCGATGGGATGGTCAGTACGATTAGCTCGAGGCTCGAGGAGCCGGTTGGAGTTATCAAGATGATCTGCACCTTCCATTGAGATAAAAATCTAATGGCCATAATGATCCCTGAATTTCGTAGGAAAAATCTGGCTACTTCCAAGTTCATTTCTACCTTTACCTTTTTTCAGTGTCGAAACTCTGTCAAAATTTCCACTCGTTCCTGAGCTATCCAGCTGTTCTCGCTATTGCCCGACCTTTCTTCTTCATAAGTTCTTCATTTTATCTTCCTCTATAGAAATCTCTTCCTCTGATAGTAGCGTGGTTAGAAGAGTTGTAGAGTCACTAGATTCTCCCTCACCTTCGAGAGTTAAGAACGAAGGTGATGCGGTCCCGAGCTCTATAGAACTTCATAGAGCTCGGATGCTTAGGATTGCCCATGACGACGCGCGGCTTATAGCCTAGGGATGTCCCTGGTATGAGGTGTGAAGGCCTCTAGCCTTAGAGAGTCCGATATCTCTTTAGTTAAGGAGAAGGCAGGGATATCTGCGCTATACGAGGTAGTAATACCCCGTGTCGAGGCCCGAGCTCACTGTCCTCCTCCTGGCTTTCATACTTTCTATATAAATCAGATAGATAGAGGTCTTAGATTTCCCATTCCTATGTTTATTTCCCGTTCATGTAGTCACCTCGAGGTCAGTCCTAGCCAACTGACCTCGAACTCCTTTAGCTCTCTTCTTTCCCTAGGTATTTTGATAAAATACTTCAGGATTTCTCTCTCGACCTATACCTTGATGAGACTTATCCAAATTAAGAAGTTAGGTCCTGGGAAATTTTATATCTCTAATAAGAAAGAGCTGAAGTTTATAGACGGTAATCCGAGCTCCCACAAATGGTGGATGAGTCGATACTTCTTTATTAAGCATATCTCGAGTAGGGAAAACCCGTGGGGCTGTGATATGTCATGGAAAGATGATGCCTATACCTTATCTCCCTCCACCCTGAACATGCACCTGACCTGACCCAATTCCTTGAAGCTATGAGCGAAAAATGTTTTAATGCACAGGAGTTAATCAAGGATGACCTTCTGTGTCATTTTAGTTTTAGTGGGAAAAAGGTTCAACTGGCCGGGGATTTAGGTATCTCCATTTGTTCTTTACACTACTTTCATTTGTTCCGAGATCTGACCTGTTAACTTGTATGTTATCTTTACAGACGACAGGATGTCAAAGGTCGAAATGATGAAATCCCTGAAGGAGAGGAGAGCCGACCCGGAAGGAACCTCCAGCTTTCTCCAATCAAAGGGAAAAGGAAGACCTCTAGCTCTCTCCTTCCAAGCAAAGGGAAAAGGAAAACCTCTACGGAGGGAGGAGAGAGGCGCAAGAAACGCCATCATGAGGGAAAAACCACTGAGCCTTCTCAAACAACAGCTTCTACGGGCCCGACCAGTGGATCATTAGGCACGGGAGGCAAAGCTCCCGAGTAGCAGTCCACTGAAGCACCTTACGTGCTTCTGGATACTTGTGCTATTTTTTTTGTTGCCAAGCCCTTCGGCTCCGTGTTGTTGGATTTCATCCACCGCCTGGTTCCCGACCAGGATTTTTATTTGGTGAAGAGTGTCCCCGACCTTGCAGCCCTTGAGGCCGTAAGTCTTCATTTTATGCAGCTCTTATTTATTGATTCCGATGTCTATGCTAATTCTTGTGTCTGTGCAGGCCTTAGTATGGAGTGGTGAGGTGGAAATCACCTCACCCAAGCACGGGATGAAGTTGTTATGACCCGAATGTGACGCCCATACCCATGGGAATCAACGGAAGAGAGTTAATTTAATAAAAAAAGGAAAATAAGGGCTGAATGCGAAATGTTGTAAGCTGTATTTCCTTAAAAAAACCGATATACAAACAATTGGCGCCAACAGTAAATAGCAATAACAGATTTTGAGTAAACAGACTTCTGGATCAGTTTACAAAACGAGATATTACAACTATTGGAAATCTATATGAATTCTCTATTGTTGTAATGGATCTTAATATAGTTTTGACAAAAGATAAAAAACAACAACAGCACGGAAACACCGCACTTCGATAAACACACACATGCCCCAGCAGGTTCAGCTCCTGCCTCCCGTCTGCCCCAGATCTGCCTCACCCGCACCATGAAAGCTAATGAGCCTAGGGGCTCAACAAGCAAAACCAAGAATTACAAGGATCACTTACTGCAGGCAGACACATACGTAACTCAAAATAATCATAGTTTAAAGGAAGTCAGTTATACAAAATTCTTTTCGAAAATCAGATTTGGGAAAAACAACCCAGATCTCATCTATATTTTTCTTGAGACTTATGGCATAGAAGCTCTCCTTAGGTCCAATGGCGCTTGATCAAGCTACATCTGAATTCAGTAACAATATGACGAAACATTGCCCATTAACAATGTGAAGGGGCAACTGATTCCTTTGACAGCTAGCTCACCCTTCCAATATTGACCGTCTGTTATCTATGCCATAAATCTCTTAAAATTGAACATTACTTCCTTTAAACAAATCATTTGATCGAAATCGGATCACAAACCATCGGGGTTCATTTCTTTTAAAATATTCATTTCTCTTTAAAATTGTACTGTCATGCCTCGTGCTCACATCAGAGTAAACCACGCAACCACAAGCTGAAGCAACTAAAAAGTGGTTAAAATTTTTGCTTTTGGCCTGACTGAAAGATAACATAATTTAAAATACACGATACTCAAAATAGTCCCAATTTTATAAATCCACTACAGCACAAATATTCAAGTACAACAAATGCCCAACGGCTGAATACAACACCAGTATAGATGGTCTACCAACTATAAAAGACTAAGCATCACACGAAGTGATATCAGTGTATACAAATACTATATATAACTGGAACACTCTAACCACCTCCTGGGGCACCACCAGCTGGATCATAACCTCGACCAGCTGCAAATCCTGGAAAACCTGAACAATAGACAGGAAAACAGACACAACAGCCCCAGAGGGACCTCGGGGTTAAACCCCAGTACGGAGAGCAACTATAAAACAGCAATAAATAGTAAAAGATATAATGCTAATGCTATGCATGAGGGACAATGCAACAGCCGAAGGCTGCAACCATGAAAGGGAGCCAAAGAATTCAACAGCTGACAATAGAGTCTGCGAAGAAAGGTGGCCACTGTTGTGTGTACAAGCACACGGGAATTACCCGCTTATCTTTACACCACACCTGAATACCCGATGCATCAACGACTCAACCTGCTGTTGCCCAACCCCTGAACTGTGGTAGTTAACCACTCGGCGCATGAGGGCTAACAGACCAGTAGGGAGATGAGAGTGCGGTATTGCCGTTCGCCCTCGCATCCTGGTAGGAAAACAGAGCAACAACAAAGCACGGCTACAACAGCTGAAATGAAAATGATCATGCGTACGCAATGCAACAGCTGAACAGCATATAAAACTACAAGCAAAGCACACACAGCAATCAAACATAATATCCATGCCAATTCCAGCCGTAATATAAGCTCAAAATCCGTACCTCACCAGCTTCTGAGCTATAATTACCACACACAGCTGCTACAATCAAGTCTGAGCAACACAGATCTGTCACCTGCTATATCAACACAAGACGCTGCTCAAAATCCGAAACGTAAAATAAGAGCAGCTGGGAGCTACAACTCCACCAGCGCTCATCTACCTTCCTAAGTCAATGGAAATCTCTAACAAAGCTTAAAGGTAACATCTTTACTTACCCCAACGAAACTACTGGCACGGCAGGGAACGCTTATGCTAGCAAACTACACAAGGAAGGTGTCTTAGTGATCCTGCGATCCTCTTCCAGCTCCTCCAAAGCTTTTTAAAGAGGTATAGAACGAAGCGTCTTAGTGAGAGGAGTCCAACGCTACCACTCTCACTCTAGTCGGAGTTATCTACCATCGGGAATTAGGACGGATAAGGTTACTGTGAACAGTAACTAGGGTTCGCGACAAGATTTGCTATCGGGAAATATTTCTAAGTATAGGATCTGATAAACAATAGAAGGCCAAGTCTTCTCTAGAATACAGTACTCAATCAACAGATAGAAACAGGACTAGATCCACCGACAAAATCAGTCGTCACAATTAATATTCCCCAACTAGTAGGAATTTCGCATCAGCTTTTGCCCTTCGCTATTATATTAACCAGCAGTTGAATCTTTCAAACAACGCTAAAGCTAAACGGCGTCGCACCAACTTAACCAAACGACGTCGCAGAGGGACACGTCACCTTGCTACCAACAACTGATTCACAAACCAGCAGTCACAACGCATGAGATCTCTCAACAACTGATGTCTATCATAACCAACAGCTGATACAAAGCGCTCCACTCAAACGCTGTCGTTCCAACTAATCTAAACGACGTAGTTTCGCTATCCGCTATGAAACACGCTAACGAAACCAACAGCTGGTTCCTGCTCACAAAACGTTGTCGCTTCAGAGTCCCTCAGCGTTCTCTGCTGATCATAGCAACTAACATACCAACAGCTGATCACTCGCAACAGCTGGATATGCACTAATACACCAATGTCTGGAATCCATGTCAGCATTGATGCTGCTTTCTACCAACACGCAACATCTGAAATATCAACAACTGACGCGATCACTCAACGGCTGATCCTACTACTACTGTTGCTGATTACAACACTTAGGCAAAAATCGATGTCTACGCCAAGCACATCGACCAACAGCAGGTGCAAACCCGACCAACATATGATTGCGAAAACACAGAGTTCACATCTCTCCCCCACTAAAACACGATTTCGTCCTCGAAATCAACAAGTCCAGGAACAACTCAACTGAACCCAAGAGTTCAAGATAACTGAGCAAACAATTACTGAAATCTGATGCAACACTCACGCAAACAGATGCGGCCACTCACGTTGCATCTTCTCTTCCATCTCCCAGGTAGCTTCTTCCCTACCATGTTTGCTCCATTGAACCATCACCAAGGGGATGGTTGTATTCCTCAATTGTTTCTCTTTTCTATATAGTATCCGCAAGGGATACTCAACGTAACTCAACGTCTGATCTAGCTCAACCTCGTCAGTTCTCAACACATTAGACGGATCTGGCTCGTACTTCCTCAACATGGAAACATGAAAGACATCATGTAGAGAATATAAATCTGATGGAAACAACTCTGATGCAACACTCACGCAAACAGATGCGGCCACTCACGTTGCATCTTCTCTTCCATCTCCCAGGTAGCTTCTTCCCTACCATGTTTGCTCCATTGAACCATCACCAAGGGGATGGTTGTATTCCTCAATTGTTTCTCTTTTCTATATAGTATCCGCAAGGGATACTCAACGTAACTCAACGTCTGATCTAGCTCAACCTCGTCAGTTCTCAACACATTAGACGGATCTGGCTCGTACTTCCTCAACATGGAAACATGAAAGACATCATGTAGAGAATATAAATCTGATGGAAACAACAGCCGATACGCCAAAGGGCCAATCCTCTCAACAATTTCATACGGACCAACATAACGAGGGGCTAACTTTCCCTTGAGTCCAGAGCGCATAACACTGCGAAACGGAGAAACTTTAAGGAAAACGAGATCACCAACCTGAAACTCTAGAGGTCGACGCCTCCTATTTGCATAACTGGATTGGTGATCCTGGGCAGCTTTCATCCGCTGTCGAATCAGATCCACATGATCCTTCATCTGCTGCACAAACTCTGAGGAAGACAGCTGCTTCTCCCCCACTTCTTCCCAACATACTAGCGATATGCACTTTCTGCCACACAAAGCCTCGAACGACGCCATACCAATCGTCACTTGGTAGCTGTTATTATAAGAAAACTCAACTAAAGACAACGTGTCTTGCCAGCTATCACCAAAATCCATCACAACAGCTCTTAACATATCCTCCAACGTCTGGATAGTTCGCTCAGATTGGCCATCTGTTTGGGGGTGATACGCTGTACTCATAGCCAATCTGGTACCCAAAGATGCTTGCAAACTCTTCCAAAACCTGGAAGTAAACCTCGGATATCGGTCCGAAACGATTGAAACAGGAACACCGTGCAATCTAACCACAAAATCCACGTACAATTTCGCCATTTTATTCAACGAAAACGTTATATCATAGGGAATGAAGTGTGCAGACTTCGACAATCTGTCGATAACAACCCAAATCGCATCACAACCTCTGATGGAACGAGGCAAATGCGTCACAAAATCCATCGTTATGTGCTCCCAATTCCATTGGGGCACTTCCAAACTCTGCAACAGACCACCAGGTCTCATCCTTTCAGCCTTAACCTGCTGACAGTTCAACCAACGAGCAACAAACCAGCAACGTCGCTCTTCAAACCAGCCCACCAGAAGTGCGGATTCAACGCATGGTACATCTTCCGTGCACCTGGATGAACAATGTGTCTACTGCAGTGCGCTTCTCTAAGAATCTCCTCCCAAAGATCTATCAAGTTTGGCACAACCAACCTACCACGGAAACGCAAACAACCATCGGACAAAACAGAATAGTCCTCCAGCTGTCCAGCCCTGACCTTCAACTTCAACTCGTGGATGGAAGGATCTGATCTTTGAGCCTCTCTAATGCTCGAAATGATCTGTGGCTGAACTTGGAAAGAAGAAACCACTACATACTCCTCAGTTGGGTAAAATCTCCTACCCGTAGTGCTAAGATGCTCACGGTCTTTAGAAACATACAACGATGCAAGCATATAACCTTGAGCCTTTCTGCTCAACGCATCAGCCACTACATTAACTTTCCCAAGATGGTACTTGATCACACAATCAAATACTTCAACAACTCCATCCACCTACGCTGTCTCATATTCAAGTCAGGCTGCGAAAACAAATACTGCAAACTCTTGTGGTCCGAATACACCACAAACAGCTCGCCATACAGATAGTGGCGCCAAATCTTCAACGCAAAGACCATAGCTGCTAGCTCCAAATCATGAACTAGATAACGAGTCTCGTGCGGTTTCAAATGCCGAGAGGCATACGCAATTACTCGTCCATGCTTCAAGTCAGGCTGCGAAAACAAATACTGCAAACTCTTGTGGTCCGAATACACCACAAACAGCTCGCCATACAGATAGTGGCGCCAAATCTTCAACGCAAAGACCATAGCTGCTAGCTCCAAATCATGAACTAGATAACGAGTCTCGTGCGGTTTCAAATGCCGAGAGGCATACGCAATTACTCGTCCATGCTGCATCAACACACAGCCCAATCCATTAAGCGAAGCATCAGAACACAGAACGAAACCACTTGAACCAGACGGCAAAGCCAACACAGGCGCGGTAGTCAACTTCTCCTTGAGCAATTGAAAAGCATTCTCGCATTTCTCAGTCCAAACGAACCGCTTGTCCTTCTGAGTCAACTGAGTCATCGGCCTAGCTATACTAGAGAAACGCTCTATGAAACCGCGGTAATATCCAGCCAGACCCAAGAAACAACGAACCTCAGACACATTCCTAGGTCGCCCCCAATTCAAAACAGCATCTACTTTACTGGGATCCACAGAAATGTCATGCGTCGAAATCACATGACCCAAAAACACGACACGATCCAACCAGAACTCGCACTTATAGAACTTGGCATACAGCTGTGAGTCTCTCAACGTCTGAAGGACAACTCTCAAATGCTCATTATGCTCCAAAGGAGTCTTCGAATACACCAAGATGTCATCGATGAACACGATCACAAACTGATCTATAAACTCGTGGAAGACTCGGTTCATCAAATCCATGAAGACTGCAGGAGCATTGGTCAACCCGAAAGGCATTACCAGAAACTCGAAATGCCCGTACCTAGTACGAAAAGCAGTCTTTGCAACATCTTGATCTCTAACTCTCAGCTGATGGTACCCTGAACGCAGATCGATCTTCGAATATACAGCAGAGCCTTGCAACTGATCAAACAAGTCGTCGATCCTCAGCAACGGGTACTTATTCTTAACAGTAGCTTTATTCAGCTGACGGAAGTCAATACACATTCTCATTGTGCCATCCTTCTTCTTGACAAACAATATAGGCGCTCCCCATGGCGACATGCTAGGTCTGATAAAACCTTTCTCCAGCAAATCATCCAGTTGCACCTTGAGCTCTCCAACTCGGCAGGCGCTAAACGATATGGTGCACTCAAAATCGGAGCTGTGTCAGGCACCAACTCAATGCTAAAGTCAATCTCCCTCCATGAAGTAAAACCAGGAATCTCCTCCGGGAACACATCAGGAAAATGACGCACCACTGGAATGTTGCTGAGCTGCACATGCGAAGAAGAAGATGCATCCAACGCGTAGATCATAAAACCAGCGTTCTCCACCGACAACAAGCTAAACATCTCCATCCCAGAGACTAACGGAATCTTCAACTGAGAATCCGCACCATAAGATTTCTCACCTGACTGACACCTAAAATGCACGATCCCATGGAAACAATCCAGTAGAAACAGACACAACATCGTGCAAAGGAAAGGTATGCAGACCATGCTCGATCACAAAAGAATCAGCAATAAACGAATGCGATGCGCCAGTGTCAAACAACACTCGTGCAGGAAAATCAAAGACAGAACAGTTACCTGCAATCACTCCGCTCGGCGCGCCCTCCGCTTGCTCCCTCGTAATGGCATTCACTTGAGCATGTTGGGGTCCAGAGAAATGCTACTGAGACGGTTGTCCGAAACGCGACGGACCTGGCAACTGAAACGGCCTAAACTGCGTCTCTCCAACCCTAGGCTGTGGGAACTGAGGGGAACGACCCCTAGACGATCCTCCTTGATCCTGAGGTGGGGCTGCGGCTTGCTGCGATCCAGCTGACGGACACACCCTCGCGAAATGCCCATACTGACCACAAATATTACAAGAGCCCTGCACACCAATGCACTGACTCGACGAGTGCTTGCCTCCACAGAAGCCACAAAACTCTGCCCTAGAACCACTGCTACAAGAGCTGCCAGAACCAGAAGAACCAGAGCCAGACTTCTTCTTAAACTGATGGCCATGAGGTCGGAACCTCTGACGGCCAGACTGCTGAGCCAACTGCTGCTGCTGCTGCTGTGGGGGTTGATGAGCTGACTGCGAAGACTGGGAAGACTGCGCTCCCTGAACAGCGGGACGACCACCCTGAGCACCCTGAGGCCTAGCACGTGACCTCCGGTTCCGCAGACCTTCCTCGATATCAACAGCGCTATCCACAGCCTCTGCATAGCTCTTTGGTTTACTCGACAAAACCATAGTATACAACTCTTCATTCAAACCCTCAATAAACTTGGTCCTCTTGGCCCTCTCCCGGCCAGCTACATGCGGGACATACGCCAACAGAGAAGAAAACCTATGGGCATACTCACGCACCGACATCGTACCTTGCTCCAAATGATCGAACTCTCACTCACTAGCGTTCACGTACGACTCCGGAACGTACTCCTGCCGAAAGGCAACGCAAAAGCTATCCCAAGTAATCTCCACACCTGTCTCCTCTAGCATCCTTGAGGCGCCACGCCACCAACGCTCCGCGCTCTTCCTCAGCTGGAAGTCGCCAAACTCATCTGAAGCACATCATCATACTGAACACGATCAAACAAACCAGTGATGTGCTGCAACCACGAATCCGCATCCTCGCTAGACTCGTCATCGTTAAAGATCTGGGGACTCATCCGTTGGAACCTAGCCATCACAATCTCCATGCTTTCCACACGGGTTGCTAAGTCGTCAACTTCATCCTCTTCATGTCTACCATGACCACGAGAAGGTAAACTACGCTGATCCTCGTCTGATCTCCAGACTCGTCCTGAAACTGCCCTCCACCTCTACCCCTATGTCTAGGCGGCATCTACGAAGGCACTAAACAGGATAAGGAAACACAGAACAGAAACAGCACAGAAATCACATATCACACAAACAATATGCAGCACATAAGTCACATAGTCAAGAACAAGCAACACACGACACTGTGCCTAGACTCAAGTGTGATCCAAGAAATTGAGCTTATCCCAACTTAAGCTCTGATACCAAAAATGTCAGGCCTCGTGCTCACATCAGAGTAAACCACGCAACCACAAGCGGAAGCAACTAAAAAGTGGTTAAAATTTTTTCTTTTGGCCTGACTGAAAGATAACATAATATAAAATACACGATACTCAAAATAGTCCCAATTTTATAAATCCACAACAGCACAAATATTCAAGTACAACAAATGCCCAACGGCTGAATAAAACACCAGTACAGATGGTCTACCAAGTATAAAAGACATCACACGAAGTGATACCAGTGTATACAAATACTATATATAACTGGGACACTCTAACCACCTACTGGGGCACCACCAGCTGGATCTTAACCTCGACCAGCTGCAAATCCTAGAAAACCTGAACAACAGACAGGAAAACAGACACAACAGCCCCAGAGGGACCTCGGGGTTAAACCCCAGTACGGAGAGCAACTATAAAACAACAATAAATAGCAAAAGATATAATGCTAATGCTATGCATGAGGGACAATGCAACAGCCGAAGGCTGCAACCAAGAAAGGGAGCCAAAGAATTCAACAGCTGACAATAGAGTCTGCGAAGAAAGGTGGCCACTGGTGTGTGTACAAGCACACGGGAATTACCAGCTTATCTTTACACCACACCTGAATACCAGATGCATCAACGCCTCAACCTGCTGTTGCCCAACCCATGAACTGTGGTAGTTAACCACTCGGCGCATGAGGGCTAACAGACCAGCAGGGAGATGAGAGTGCGGTATTTCCGCTCGCCCTCGCATCCTGGTACGAAAACAGAGCAACAGAAAAGCACGTCTACAACAGCTGAAATGAAAATGATCATGCGTATGCAATGCAACAGCTGAACAGCATATAAAACTACAAGCAAAGCACACACAGCAATCAAACATAATATCCATGCCAATTCCAGCCGTAATATAAGCTCAACATCCGTACCTCACCAGCTTCTGAGCTATAATTACCACACACAGCTGCTACAATCAAGTCTGAGCAACACAGATCTGTCACCTGCTATATCAACACAAGCCGCTGCTCAAAAGCCGAAACGTAAAATAACAGCAGCTGGGAGCTACAACTCCACCAGCGCTCATCTACCTTCCTAACTCAACGGAAAGCTCTAACAAAGCTTAAAGGTAACATCTTTACTTACCCCAACGAAAATACTAGCACAGTAGGGAACGCTTACGCTAGCAAACTACACAAAAGAGGTGTCTTAGCGATCCTGCGATCCTCTTCCAGCTCCTCCAAAGCTTTCTAAATAGGTATAGAACAAAGCGCCTTAGTGACACTCTCACTCTCGTCGGAGTTATCTACCACCGAGAATTAGGACGGATAAGGTTACTGTGAACAGTAACTAGGGTTCGCGACAAGATTTGCTATCGGGAAATATTTCTAAGTATGGGATCTGATAAACAATAGAAGTACAAGTCTTCTCTTAAATACACTACTCAATCAGCAGATAGAAACAGGACTAGATCCACCGACAAAATCAGTCGTCACAATTAATATTCCCCAACCAGCAGGAATTTCGCATCAGCTTTTGCCCTTCGCTATTATATTAACCAGCAGTTGAATCTTTCAAACAACGCTAAAGCTAAACGGTGTCGCACCAACTTAACCAAACGACGTCGCAGAGGGACACGTCACCTTGCTACCAACAGTTGATTTACAAACCAACAGTCACAACGCATGAGATCTCTCAACAGCTGATGTCTATCATAACCAACAGCTGATACAAAGTGCTCCACTCAAACGTTGTCATTCTAACTTATCTAAACGACGTAGTTTCGCTATCCGCTACGAAACACGCTAACGAAACCAACAGCTGGTTCCTGCTCACAAAACGTCATCGCTTCAGAGTCCCTCAGCGTTCTCTGCTGATCATCGCAACTAACATACCAACAGCTGATCACTCGCAACAGCTGGATATGCACTAATACACCAATGTCTGGAATCCACGTCAGCATTGCTGTTGCTTTCTACCAACACGCAACATCTGAAATATCAACAACTGACGCGATCACTCAACGGCTGATCCTACTACTACTGCTGATTCCAACACTTAGGCAAAAATCGATGTCTACGCCAAGCACATCGACCAAAAGCTGGTCCAAACCCGACTAACATCTGATTGCGAAAACACAGATCTCACAGTACTGAGCAACAGATTTGGCTACAATATACATATTGCTGATGGGGAAACAGATTTGGCTAATAAAAACAGTACTCGGGTACGAAACAGATCTCGGGCATGGAAAACAGACTTGACTATCGAATATCGCTAGCGAGGAACAGATGTGACTATAGGAATAGTATCGCTAGCGGGAAACAGATTTGGCTTCTGGAATCATATCGTTATCGTGAAGCAGATTTGTTCACAATAAGTATATCGCTAGCATAAAACAGATTTGACTGTAGAAAACAGTGTTTAGGTGCAAAACAGGTTTGAATATAGAAATAACATCGCTAGCGTTGAAACAGATGTGACTATCGAAAGAGTGGCGCTGTTAAAACAGATTTGGCTATAGGAATAGTATTGCAGCATCACAGACGACATCCAAGGATATCAGCTCTGCTTATCTAACCAGAAAAATCCCGATTTGGCTAGAATCTCCGATTAACTTGGAGTCAATTCCAAACACCGTCATACCCAGAACTAAGGAGTTCATAATCATACATTAAACTCGAATCTATATAGCTCGGTGTTTTTAAAACAACAATAACCACACTAAAACATGCTAGATAGTTTTAAACTGAAATCAACTCTGTGAACCCGATCATTCATTTTCGTAAACCAAGCATGAGCATGAACATAAGCTAAAACTTGGGCGTAAAAGGCAAGCAAATCTCAGAACTGAAGAAAACAATATATACTTTCATGGTGTAGCAAAGAATCAGATTTTACTTGCCTTTAACTTGAAAACACGAAGAACAGCTGGTTTCTGCGGAAGATCTCCTCAAGCACAAGCGACAAAAACCTTAGAAATTTTGAGAGAACTAAATATTTTTTCTTGGCAAGTCAAAATGAGCTTCAACTCACCTAAACAATCATATAATGGTGTATGATTGGTAGCAGATAAAAATATTTGAGTAGGCATGGTTGTTATACCAACTCTTTGTCCTTTTAAAAAGATTTGCTAAAAGCTCCCTACTACGATTTAAATCTTGAAATTGTTTCAAGCATTTTATAAATAATTCTCCCATTTCAAAAAATTTTATTTTAAAAGGAGAAATTCAGATTGTGCTTGGGTAGAAATCTGTCCAGAAACCTTCTGGATCGTGTTTCAAATCTGAAAGAAAAGAAATCAGCTTTAAATAAATAAAACTAGCTCAAATCTGAATATTCGAATATCAAATCAACCCTTTAGAATAAAATTGGTTAAAAAATTTGTGTATGGATTTTGGGGCGTTACACCGACGTTCCATGGATGGAGTGCTTGATCGTCATAACGACTTGATGAAACAGCTCGAGGAGATACGAGCTGAAAAAGTCAAGGAGAAAGAGTCAGTGTTGCTCGAGTTGGAAGCCGCCCGAGCTGAAGCCCAACCGTCCAAAGACCAGGTTCTACATACTGAGGAGGAGAACAAAGCTCTCCGGGCTAAGGTGGAGAAGCTGAAAGGGGAGGCAGAAAACTCCTGGCAGGTCGGGAAGGAGAAATTCCTGCGGTCCAAAGAGTTTGATATTCTATGCTCGGGGAGGGCCACAGTCTTTTTTGAACAGGGTTTCAATGTGTTCTTGGCCCAGTTCAGGGCAAATGGCTACTCCGAAGAAGAATATCCAGCCCTCTTCCTTGACGTTGAGCAGGCTTTAGAGGACATGCCTGAATACGAAGATTCAGAAGAAGGTAGCTCGGGTCGGGAGGAGGCTCCCCCATCCTGATATTTTTTTCTTTCTTTCTTGTCATTGTACTTTATCTTTTAAGTTTAATGAAATCGACTCTTCTTCCCTTTTTACTTATCACCCTTTACTTCGAGCACTATTACATATGTCCTTTTAATAACCAAGTGTGAAATGGTTTTAAATCAAACACCCATTATAGGAAAAATAGTAGCCTTGGGTTTCCTAACAAGATTTGTTAAGCATGAGAGACCCATTTCTGAGGCAAGCTTTTATGCCTATCCAAGGGTTGAATTTATATGTTCAGTTGTTCAAGCTTATATGCAAACGAGAGTTGAGCTAGTGTGCCGAGCTGATCAGGCTTATATGCCAACGAGAGTTGGGCTTGTTTGTCGAGCTGGTCGGGCTTATATGCCAACGAGAGTTGGGCTTGTGTACCGAGCTGGTCGGGCTTATATGCCAATGAGAGTTGGGCTTGTGTGTGCACTCGAGAAGGATCGCTATCCGAGGTGTCGATAAATCTTTAAAGAAAACTTGTTTCATTTCTGAGACAGGCCTTTTTACAAAGACAGAATTTAAGCATAATATCTTCGAAGATGTATGATATTCCACGGCCTTTGGATTTTCCTTCCCGACGTATCTTCTAAATAATATGCGGCTACGCCTGCCTTGCCCACAATTTTAAATGGCCCTTCGTACTTAGGATTGATCTTCCCTCTGTCTCCTTGATGTTGAATCTTATTCCAGACCAACTCTCCTATTTCATATCTTCGAGGTCGGACTCTTTTGTTATAGGCTTGGGTCATTCTTTTCTGATAAGCTGATAATCGTACCTCTGCTCGAGATCTTCTCTCTTCAAGATGGTCTAGCTCAAGGCTTTGAATTTTATTATTGTCCCTACTGTATTCTGTAACCCTGAGGCTATCATGACCAATTTCAGCGGGCAAGAGAGCTTCGATTCCATAAACCATGCACTAAGGTGTTTCTATGGTTCCTGCTCGGGCAGTAGTTCGGTAAGCCCACAACACACTAGGTAATTCATCCGCCCATTTTCCTCTAGCCGAACCTAATCGTGTCCTAAGAGCTTGTACGATGGACCGATTAGTGACCTCTACTTGCCCATTACTCTGGGGATAAGACAATGAGATGAAAACCTACTCGATCTTCATCTCTTGACACCACGCTCGCACCCTTGTCCCACAGAATTGTCTCTCATTATCCGAGATAAGTCTTCAAGGAATTCAAAAATGGCAGACTATTTTTTTCCACAAGAATTTTGATACTTCCACCTCGGATATTTTTGGCCAACGGCTCGGCCTCTACCCACTTGGAAAAATAATCTACCGCGACCAATAATAATTTCCTCATGGATTTCCCTCAATACATATCTAGCCTCCTCAGCGCCTAAACACTTCAGGAGTGGCTTTGAGAAGGATCTTTTGTATAATGTACCATTCAGCATCGCGAAGCGGAGAGCCCGGCCCTTGATCTGTCGAGCCTTTCTGGGATCCTCAGGTAGGACTTGGTGAGTGATGTATTCATATATTTCATAACGCCAATCCGAGGTGGGTATGCTCTCCTGCCCTGTATCAACCTAGAAAATTTGTGATATCAGCTCTTGTCCCTGCACTTTCTGTCCGGGGCTTGTTTTGAGAGAACTGGCCATCCGAGCAAGCCTATCCATTTTTTCGTTTTCTTCTCGAGGTATTTGTAAAAAGATAAGTTCAGAGAAATTTTCGGCCATCTTTCTTAGGGCTTCCGCATACTTAACCATTTTTTCGTTCTTTACTTCAAACTTGCCATTGTACAGCTGAACCACCAATTGAGAATTAGAATACAGCAGAACGGGCAATCCACATGTTTTTAGCAGCTCGGATCCGATTAGCAAGGCTTCACATACTCTGCTTTGTTGTTTGAGGCTTTGAAATCTTGAGTCACGGCCATGCTTGTTTCTTCGCCCTAGGGAGATATTATGATTACTCCGACACCACTCCCAGATGAGTAGGAGGACCCATCCACATATACTTTCCACTGTTCTTCTTGATCGAGGTGGGTAGTCTCTGCCAGGAAGTCAACCAGGGTCTGTGCCTTTACATTGGTTCGAGGTTTGAACTGGAGATCATACTCATTAAGTTCAGTGACCCACTTAACCAGTCTTTCTGAGGCATCGGGGTGATGAATGATTTGCCCTAACACACTATTGGTCAGCACAACATAGGATGACAGAGAAAATATGGCCTGAGGTGCCGAGCAGTATTAACCAAAGCCAGAGCTAACTTTTCCTGCGTGGTATAATTCACCTCGGCACCTTTTAGAGCATGACTAACGAAATAGATAGGTCGGTGATTCTGCCCCTCCTCCCGAACAAGGACCGAGCTGGAAGCCTGTGGTGTGGCAGCGAGGTATACATACAATGGCTCCCCAGACTCAGGTTTATTGAGTATAGGTAATTCTTTAAGATATTCTTTCAGATCTTGGAAAGCTCTTTCACTCTGCTCACTCCATTCAAAATTCTTTGTCTTGAAAAGTATCTTAAAGAAAGGGAGACTCCGGTCAGCAGATCGGGAGATGAATCTAGACAATGCAGCTATTCTCCCGGTTAACCTTTGGACCTCCTGTATGTTTCGAGGAGAGCACATTGAGGCCAGAGCTTGCACCTTTTTGGGATTTGCTACAATTCCACGTCGGGTAACCAATACCCCAAAAACTTTCCCGTATTTTCTCCAAAAACACACTTATTAGGGTTTAATCTGATCTGATAATCTCGGAGTGTGTGAAATGTTTCTTCAACATCAGCTATAAAGCTCTCCTCCACCCGTGACTTTATCAAGATATCATCCACATATACCTCGATATTTGTCAGGCCACGTGCGCTAATACAACAATTAGTCACAATTATGCGGAAGCATCATAAAAATATGGGCTAAAAATTTTTGAATATAGGCCTGATCCAATATCATTCAAAATACATTCATATTCAAAATAAGAGTTTAACTCAAAACTCATACAACGTACAATAAAACAAGTAGTCAATCCACTACAGATCCCCGAATAAAATAAAGGCGCAGGACATCCCTGGCTCAATATATTATATCAATACCACTGAGACTCAAATAAAAAATGGGATAGACCAGCTGAAGCTCCACTCTGTCCAGCCGGGTTACCTGAAGAACCTGTAATGGCCAACACCGACCAAAACAGCCCAAACAGGGAAAATAAATGAGGTCAAACCTCAGTACGAAGAGCACAATAAAAGCATCTATCATATCAGACAATGCAATATCTCAATCGTGCAATGCATGACAAGGGCTACCAAGAATCATCGGTAGACAAAAACACAACGACTCAGCTGTGCAGATCTCATCAATCATCATCATCTTGTGATCTTCAGGTGCGACGACTCAGCCGACCATCACAAGGCAGTGTGGTATTCAGGCACGACGACTCAGCCGGCCACCACATCAATTACAACGTTGGACCTTTCAGGCGCGACGACTCAGTCGGCCGATCACAACGTGCAAAGGAATTCAGCTCTCAAAGGAATCAGGCTCAATATGTATGCGTGAATGCACAACAGACTCATGCTTAAAATCATACATATATCTCACGCACAAACGGATATGAGCACAGAAACAACACACAATCAACACAAAGCACATCAGCTAATACACGAAGGAAATATCCCAAAGCTAATAACAAAGCTGCTAAAATCTATCTCAATTTGTACCTCAAATCAGCTTCTACCTCAACAGATCTTACAAATACATGGATGCATCAACCAGCACAAGTATACTGCCCTAGTAGCTTCACGACGAACTCAACAGAAGCCACTACCAGCTCCAGTCCAAAGCTGCTAAAAACAGACAAAATGGGTTAACCCTCGCGAAGACACACGAACACTGCAACAACTTCACGCTCCTCAATTCCGGCGACTCCAGTCTCCAAACTGGTATCAATCGAATGTTCTAGAGAAGACGAGCTCAGTGCTACCAATCTTTCTCCAAACGGCGGCGTAAACAACGACAATCGACGAAAATAGGGTTTGGATGAACAATACCAATCGAGGGATATCGGGATGAAGATAAGAAATATCAGGTTCGAAAATACTCTAAGTGTTGATCGACACTTAATTTAAATCCCCAGATCCAAGCTACAGTCGAATTCAATCGCCTACAAGTCCAGATCTAATCTCTAATACAAAAGTCCCTCAAATCTGGCATTAGCTATCATCCACATCTGACTACGCTATCTCAGATCAGCCTCTCCAACAAAACATTCGTTCTACTCAAAACGGTGTCGCGCTACTTAACAAAACGACATAGCATAGGGGTCCCGCTCTCGCAACAGATCCCGCTAACGCCCATCCATTCTTGACCACATAAACGCTCATATCTGTTCACGCCCGCTAAACAGATTTCACTTACTAGAATCAAATCTGAATACTCGATACGACATCGCACTACCTCTTGCAATGCCAAATCTGATTAGCACCTCAACGACAACGTTTCGCTCCCTGCTCGTGACAATTCACGCAAACACGCGAAGAACACATCTGAACATACAGATTTCACTCAAATCTGAATCTCGCTAATTCCCGCGCCAGAATCCCAAAATCTTATCTTCTTCCAGCGATAGGCCTCAAACAAATGGGTTTAGCAGATCTTCAATGTACTTTCACCTACCTCCTACAGGTAGGGATGGTTCATATAGTACTTTGTCAGTATATTTAATCATGAATTTATCCAAGAGGGCAAAGGTTCTCAAGTGGGGTCGCTGCAGAAACAAAATCATGTGTCTTGTTGCTGGGAAGTGAGGATATATTATTTATAGCTCGAGGTCTCGAGGTGACAAAGGAGGCCAAGGTGGTAAATTATTATCAGTACTCTAAGAAGAACAATACATCGGGTACCAAGGTAAGGAAAATCACCTAAAGTCCCGAGGTGACACTTATTAGTAGTATCAATATTCATAGAAATTTTATAAAATACGATTGTTAAATAAAAAAACTCATTTTGAAATTTTTATACATAAAATAATCTTAATTTAATATTGATGGTCCCAAAAATAGGATCAATATATGTATAGGAGTTCAAAAGGGGGGGGGGGTGTTGAATGAACTCCTTCGATTTTAAACTTTTCAAATTCTTTTCAAAAGCTTTTTATACGCGCTGCTTATCTCAGTTAAATGCAAATATCTCGGCTAACTAAAAGTGCGGAATCAAACCGATTAATTTGTGAACAGTAAGCTATAAATAAATGCGTAAAGTAAAGAGTAGGGCTCAGAACTTGTTTTTGGAAGTTCGGATATAAATATCTTACGTCTCCCCTTCTTCCTTTTCAGGAAGGATACACTAGATTATTTGATGTACACAGTCCTTCTGTAGACACCCGATCACACATGCCGCAGTTGTATGAACTCCTAGTAACTCCACAACAATCCACGCAGACGCAGCTGCTGGTTTACAATACTATGTAATGTTTTCAAACGGCTTTTGAGAGCACGTTTTTTACAGACTCAATGATGATATAACAGTGAATACACGTAATTGAGACTGAAAGATCCTCTGGTTTCTAAACAAAGAAACACGATTCAACACTATGAACCAGAGGATGACTTGAAGATAAATCAATGAATAACAGTAGATGTGTTCTTCAAGTCTTTGAGCTTTTTTAGAATACTTCAACAAGGAATGGCTCAAAAATGATTCGGCAGAGTTTCCAGCAATAGCAATAGTATCGGTGCAATAACCGTGTAACAACCTCTGAAAATATGTACTATTTACCCAAAATAATACCGACGTTGTGTCCTAAATTCCAGGCATTTGTACGATTCTGTTAATCTTTTCCAATTTGAGTAAACAATCATATTTGAATTTCTTTATCACTTGCGCCTGAAATTTCTCTTGTTCACCAGCTTCAACACCTTCGTTGTTTATGAGGTTGCGACTGGAAGATGTTTAAATGTATGCACCGACTGGTTTCCTTTATACCACGTGCATTTTTCCATCTACTGGTTCATTATTAAATCCAATGACTGGTTAGTTAAAACGCTGACGTTTTAACTTATCCATACGACATCTTTTTGCTAAAAACCCTCGACTGGTTAAATATAGCACTGTAGCTCTCGTCTGGTTTTTCCAATCATCAACTGATAAAGCCACGACACTGCGTCTGGATTACCCATCGACTAGATTCACAAATAACTGTAGCTCTCAACTGGTTCCAATACGGTGTCGCTTCAACTTATTCCAACGATGTCGTTTTGCGCACGCTAATATTTGAATTTTTGCGTCTGATCATATAAAGCACTGTAGCTTGCGTCTGGATACAAAAACACTGTAGCTTTCGTCTGGTAAAACAATCCACTATAGCTTGCGTCTAGATACAAAAACACTTTAGCTTGCGTCTGGTAAAACAATCCACTGTAGCTTGCGTCTGGTTATTCCATCGATTGAATCAATAACCATGCGTCTGAATAAACAAATCACTGTAGCTTGCAACTGATTTGATACCAAAGATAAATTCACTGTAGCTCTCGTCTGCATAACCCATCGACTGATTGACCACACAACTGTAGCTAAAAACTGGTTTCACCTCACACCTGATTTACTGTAAACACCGTCTGGAAAAGCCTGTCGATTGGAACCACTACTACACATTGCGTCTGATTATCCAGATTTAACTTGTCATTTTTTTATCACCAAAACCATAAATTTTATCCTAACAATTTCCCCCTTTTTGGTGATGACAAAAATTAGCAGCCGAGATAAATTAATATGCAAAAGTAAGTTGCACACGAACTGTAGAATTCAAATTCCATTAACTTAGAAAATAGTACAAAAGATTTGTACAAATTCTATCCTCACTAATGTCCTCTTCTTCTTTTATACGATCCACTACTCAGCCTTCTGATCCTTTTTTGTCTCTCTCTTTCTCTTTCCGCTTCCATTTGACGTCTATCATCTTCTCGAATTCTATCTGCAATATCTATCAATATAACAGCAGTGGGACCACTTCCTTCGCCAGGATTTCTACCACTGCCTTGACCTTGAACATTAGAAGGAGGAGGTTGGGGGCGGCTGCTACTTCCTTCCCCCTTTTTGGCATCACCGCCTCTAATATAGTCGACGAGATCACCAATCTGGGTGGAGAGGTAAGATGATCTGCTGCTATTTTGGCTTGAAACTCTAATTGTTCACTTCTTATAGCAGCAAGCTGCCCGTCCAATAAAAGAATTTTTGCATCGAGCGCATTAAACTTGTTCCTGAGTGCCAGTGACTCTGTATCAGCAGTAACACGTTGGGCCATAACAGATTTCTTCAATTCATTGAGACGAAGGATTTGAAGATCATCGTGATTTTGTCCTTCTTGTCTCTCACTCTGTATAAGATTTCGGAAGTATTCATTTTGATTGCCCAGAGTGTTTTGAAGAGCTCGTTCAACGGTATGGAGTCGAGATAAAATTTCACTATGAGCCTCATCCATACGTTGAGAGAGACAAGATTTCAAATCATCCAGAAGAGAATAGAGATCAACAGTAGCAGCTGGTAGCAATGTCTGAGCCTCCGTAGTGTCATCCAGGGGAAAATCATTGGAATCAAAATGAATTTGAGAGTCACTGGACGAACTAGAAGACTCTTGTCGCTGAGGAATAGATGGAGGAGATTCTGGACTCTCAACAATGTACAATTGCTCCTCATGAACAGCATTAGGAAAACCAGGACCTAAAGCAAGTGATTCCTCACGCAGGGGAGAGGGAGAACGATAGACAGTAGATCCATCTGAAGAGGACTCCTCAAAATCTGAAAATTTATGTACATCTGTATCTTGGAAATAGCCAACAAAACTCTCTGTAAGAATGCCTTGTGCAAAAATATTGTGAAACCTCGCCGGAATGCGCTCAATTCCCAAATTATATACAACTGAAGAGGACTCCTCAAAATCTGAAAATTTATGTACATCTGTATCTTGGAAATAGCCAACAAAACTCTCTGTAAGAATGCCTTGTGCAAAAATATTGTGAAACCTCGCCGGAATGCGCTCAATTCCCAAATTATATACAACAATATCGGTGCAAACTACTTCACGCACAGGTCTCAAACAACCAAACAAATGATATCTAACAATATCTGTACATACTCTGTGCCATGCCCAAGTTTTGATCAAGGCCGGGGCCACTTCCCAATACTGTATTGGTTCAATGAATAACACGTGCGGAACAAAATTATCTTCTAGCACAGGTTCTGGCATCTTCTTCTTATTCACAAACAGAGACAATTTACAACTGCTCCTCAAAAAATCATTTCCCTGAGTGGGTGTCCATACCCCATCAATCAAAACCATCGGCCGTACCCAACATTTGGATTTGGCCTGAGAGAAGAACTGGGCAAGTACAGCACCACTACCTATAGATGTATCAAGATACGTCGAAGTGCACGGTTGCTCTATAGGTAGGCCATTCTCTTTCTGCTGTGTTACGAGAACTTCGAGAGATTTCGAGTGGGCAGCAGACAAAAGATCAATTATTTGAGACGCTGTTGCTGTCCGCGGCTGCCCAGGAACAAGGTATTTGCGATGAGATTCTATGAACTTCCTAAGCAGCATCTCCCTATATTTGGCAAGAATATATACTCTCCTCCTAACATCCATTTCCAGTGAATCGGTTTCCGCCCAGTTCAACATCAATCTCTCCTTCGCTTTCAAAGCCTTCAAACCATCAAGATCAGTTAACTTATTTAAAGAAAAAGAATGAAAGAATTCTATTACATCTTTCATAACCTGATCTCGCAACTGGACCAAAAAATCAACATCTCCGTAAATCAACTCCACCGTTTCCCTTGCTGGATTCCATCTTACAGGCTCATCTTCTTCCAGTTTCTCTTTCCCTTTATCATGTATTGAAATGCGGGGAAGACTGGCATAATACAGATCGCATTCTTGAACCTCATGAATGTTTATAGATCCACCAAGCCGTATCTTAGTAATCTCGGTGGCAGTAACAGATGGCTGTTGAGTAGATGCCCAACTAGCCAACTTGTGGCGTGTGGGTTCATAGACTCTTGTATGAAACGATCTTTATATATGATATCGTATTTTATTTATGGCATTATTTACTTTCATTTTGTTGTATGATGATTAACAATTGCGTTGAGTAAAGACCTAGAATGCACTATAGTGTATGTTAGATGTGATAGTTGTTGGGGAACCACGGCGGATCCGGATCACGCCTCCCGGCGAGGCAGCGGAAGAACAAAAATTGGGCCGGGAGACGATCAATACAATTCAATAAACAAATCAATCTATGACATTCATAGGGTGTTTCTCGGGGTTACCTTTCTGGCAACTCGTGCCTGGCTCCGACCAGTATCGCAAGGAAACCGACACTTTACGGTAGGCGGCGGTAGATAACGTCAATCAGGTCCACGACCGGATTCAAGACTCCTTCGTCAGCCTGCACTAGAAGGCCTGACGAGATCGGCGCAGACGGATTCTCCTCGAAATATTGGCCGGAACAATTTCCGGCGAACGGCGACGGCGGCAGCGTGAGGAGAGGAAGGGAGGCGGCTCCTTTTGCTTTAGGGTTAGGGTTTAATTGTGTAATGAGTTAAGTGTGTTTTGTTATGAATCCTAAGTCTATATTAAATAGACTTAGTGATGGACTTGGATCGGCCCAACGGGCCCGGGTCCAACGGATGAACATTCAGTTCATCCCCATCACCGTGACTTCATCGTAACTCCGATCGTCGATCAGATCAGATCGATCGACTCAGTTTCCAAAACTGAATAATATGATCTGAAAAACCAGTTTTTCAGAACCCCAGTGCAAAATGACCGTTTTGCCCCTCAACAGCGGAAATCACGATTTGACCCCTGTTGACTTTTAGGAAGTCTCACTCCCCAAAATCCTCTTCTCATGCTCAACACATTGAGCTGATTATCCGTGCGGGAATCTTGAATCCAGTACTTGTGTGACCCTCAATGGTTCAGGGATACAGTTAGCCGTGGGCCCACAACCATTGCGGCTCCGGAATCACAATTCCGGACTTGCCCATCGGATCATGGGAAGAGCGTCTAGCAACATCGCCCCATGATACCCTACGTATCACTGATAGTGCCTGCAAGAACCAGTTGGTCGTGGTTAGCGTACAGTACGGTCCTTTCAATCCATATATCCCGATCAGATCAACGACCATTGGTAAATCGAGAGTCGCTATAGATCCGATAGCTATGCATACATCTTGGAGATCGAATAGTGACATCACGAGTGTAACTAGATAAACACATTTATCTAAAACACTTCTAGTACTCTGGCCAGAGATTTATACACTATTATCCCCTCAGATAGCATAGGATATCCACGCATGTCTGCGAGCGGTGAATCCTCGACAACGATGCATCGACTCCTACATGCATCGGGGTCTCACCCAATCCCGCCGCCTAATGACCCCAAGTTAGTCGGCAAACGAGTCAAAGTGAGACTCCTATCATGTAGAGTCTCAATGACGTTTCGAGTCGTGAGGACTAATCAGTACAACCAATACCTCGGACTTATCCACTCGACAAATGGTAACCACTTGGAACGTCCGAACGAGGGTAGTTCGATAGATCACCAGGTCACTATCTATCTGCATGCTCAGAACATCACAATGTTCCCTACCAATGAAACATGGTACTTTGCATCGCATATACTAGTCTCGAGCTCGGGCGGCCTTATCCTCATTTTGACGGTCCAATCGACTAGGAACTAATTTAGAATGCACAGTGACTATTAGATGTGCTTCATGATAGCCGTAATACCCACTATCACATCTAACATACACTATAGTGCATTATAGGTCTTTACTCAATGCAATTGTTAATCATCATACAACACAATGAAAGTAAAGAATGCCATAAATAAGATGCGAATATCATATATAAAGATTGTCATATACAAGAGTATATAAACCCACACGCCACAAGTTGGCTAGTTGGGCATCTACTCTAACATCTCCCACTTGCCCTAAAGCCAACTACTCATCAGACGCAGTCCCATTGTTTCGCGATGTTTCTCAAACAACGGTCCTGGCAAGGGCTTCTTATGTGGATCAGCAACGTTGTCCGCAGAGGTGACTCTCTCAACTTCTATGTCACCTCTAGCCACAATATCCCGGATTATGTGGTATTTCCTCAGTATATGTTTGGATCTTTGGTGAGACCTAGGCTCCTTTGCTTGCGTAACAGCACCCGTGTTGTCGCAGTACACCGGGACTGGACCAACTCCATTAGGAATGACGCCCAACTCTTGGACGAAATTCCTTATCCAAACCGCCTCCTTAGCAGCAGCTGATGCTGCGATGTACTCAGCCTCAGTGGTTGAATCCGCGATGGTGTCTTGCTTGGAACTCTTCCAAGAGTCAGAACCACCATTGAGCATGAATACAAATCCAGAGGTAGATTTCGAATCATCCACGTCACACTGGAAGCTAGAATCAGTGTAGCCTTCCAGTTTTAGTTCACCACCCCCATAGACCATGAACATATTCTTAGTCCTTCGCAAGTACTTAAGAATATCCTTCACAGCCTTCTAATGCAATTGGCCGGGGTTGGCCTGGTAGCGGCTCGTGACACTCAGAGCATATGCGACATCCGGTCTAGTCGAGATCATGCCATACATAAAGCTACCTATTGCCGAGGCATATGGCACACGTGTCATACTCTCTATCTCCTCATCAGTCTTCGGACACATAGACTTAGATAGAGTGACCCCGTGGCACATAGGTAGGTTTCCTCTCTTGGACTCTTTCATAGAGAACCTCTTAAGTATGGTATCGATGTAGGTAGCTTGGGTGAGTCCGAGCATCCGTTCGCAGTACACCGGGACTGGACCAACTCCATTAGGAATGACGCCCAACTCTTGGACGAAATTCCTTATCCAAACCGCCTCCTTAGCAGCAGCTGATGCTGCGATGTACTCAGCCTCAGTGGTTGAATCCGCGATGGTGTCTTGCTTGGAACTCTTCCAAGAGTCAGAACCACCATTGAGCATGAATACAAATCCAGAGGTAGATTTCGAATCATCCACGTCACACTGGAAGCTAGAATCAGTGTAGCCTTCCAGTTTTAGTTCACCACCCCCATAGACCATGAACATATTCTTAGTCCTTCGCAAGTACTTAAGAATATCCTTCACAGCCTTCCAATGCAATTGGCCGGGGTTGGCCTGGTAGCGGCTCGTGACACTCATAGCATATGCGACATCCGGTCTAGTCGAGATCATGTCATACATAATACTACCTATTGCCGAGGCATATGGCACACGTGTCATATTCTCTATCTCCTCATCAGTATTTGGACACATAGACTTAGATAGAGTGACCCCGTGGCACGTAGGTAGGTGTCCTCTCTTGGACTCTTCCATAGAGAACCGCTTAAGTATGGTATCGATGTAGGTAGCTTGGGTGAGTCCGAGCATCCGTTTAGATCTATCCCGATAGATCTGTATTCCAAGAATATAGGATGCTTCACACATGTCCATCATCGAAAATCTACTAGACAACCATACTTTAGTTGACTGCAGCATTCCTACATTATTCCCAATGAGTAGAATGTCATCAACATAAACTACGAGGAATGTCACAGCGCTTTTAACTACCTTCTTATACACACATGGCTCCTCGGGATTCTTGATGAAACCAAATTTCTTAATTGTTTCATCGAATCTCAGGTTCCAACTCCTCGATGCTTGTTTGAGACCGTAGATCGATCTCTGAAGCTTGCATACTTTATGCTCGCTTCCAACAGATGTGAAACCCTCAGGCTGCGTCATATAGATCTCTTCCTTAATGTTTCCATTAAGGAATGCATTTTTCACATCCATTTGCCATATCTCATAGTCGTACCATGCGGCTATGGCTAACAAGATTCTAATTGACTTGAACATTGCGACTGGCGAGAAGGTTTCATCATAGTCAACACCTTGCCTTTGAGTGTAACCTTTCGCGACCAGTCGTGCCTTTGTT
>KV006531.1:18095-35476 GCA_001598015.1 Dorcoceras hygrometricum
CGTCATACCCACTATCACATCTAACATACGCTTTAGTGCATTCTAGGTCTTTACTCAACGCAATTGTAAATCATTACACACATAATGAAAGTAAAGAATGCCATATAAAAGAATGCGAATATCATATATAAAGATTGTTTGTACAAGAGTCTATAAAACCCACACGCCACAAGTTGGCTAGTTGGGCATCTACTCTAACAATATAAGCCTCTATTCAAATTCAATCCGTTGGACACAAATTCTTCCCGTTCAAAATATGCCTTGTAAAGTACAGACAGGGAGTTGTCCTTGTGTCCTTTTCTTTGCAGGCTTTTTGTCATCTTGTGATTTGCCTTTTACGTTCCAGCAGCTGGTTGCTCCCACAACTGAATTCCAGCAGCTGTTGCTTTATCATTGAACTATACCAACAGCTGATAGCTTTTCCTCAGCGCAAAGCTGCTTCTTCCCGTTCAAAATATGTCTTGTAAAGTACAGACAGGGAGTTGTCCTTGTGTCCTTTTCTTTGCAGGCTTTTTGTCATCTTGTGATTTGCCTTTTACGTTCCAGCAGCTGGTTGCTCCCACAACTGAATTCCAGCAGCTGTTGCTTTATCATTGAACTATACCAACAGCTGATAGCTTTTCCTCAGCGCAAAGCTGCTTCAAACTCTTCTTTGCGCTGTAGCTTATTTATACATCTTGTATCAGCTTCTGATTCCATCTTCTTCAATTCATCAACAAAGCTTCTGTTTCTAATCCAGTAGTACAACATCAATCTTCTGGTATTTCACTTCATCTATTGAAATCATCTTTGTATTTCTGTTCTTCGACTTCTGATTCCACCATCTAATTAACCGCTGCTTTTCAATTTTGATTGCAACAACTAATTCTTCTTTGCGCAACTACTGTTCATCTTCGTTATCGCGCAACATCTCTGTTTCACTGTTGATCTTTGAATATTTGCAACAACTGCTTTGCAAATATTTCTTCTCCTCAATTTTCAACGACCGAGATCATTTGTTCCTACTGCCTGCTGTTTCACACTTTCTTCAACTTCTGTTAATCTTCTTTTCCTTTGCAACTGCTGAATTATCTCCTCTTTAGTGCAACTGTCCAGACGCTGATTTCAACTTGTTAGCGTCTGATTTTTCTTTTGTTCCAGTCGACTGGTTTTTGTTCTTCAACTTAGCATCTGGTTCTTTTCTTTTGTTCCAGTCGACTGGTTTATCTTCAACTTTGCATCTGGTTCTTTTCTTTTGCAATTGCTGCGTCTGGTTAATTTGATTTGGCGTCTGATTTAACTAATACCAACGTCTGGTTTAACTCCTTTTCAATCCAGTCGTCTGGTATAATTTCTTTTCTTTAGCCTGCGTCTGGTTGTACCTTCAACTTTGCATCAGGTTTTCCTTTGCACTTCTGTTTCTTCTCTTTGCGTCTGGTTCAATTCTTTTCTTCAACTTCTGATTCTAATTCCATTGCAGCGACTGGTTAATGCAGCGTCTGGTTTATGCAAAGCACCACGTCTGGTTTATGTAATGCAAAGTCTGGAACAGAGAAATCTTTTGCGTCTGGTATTTCTTCTTTCCTGTAGCCAACATCTGGTTTATTTGTTTCACTGTTTAGCACGTTCATCCTTTTCCTGTTTTACGTCCAGATTTCTCCTTTGATTTTCACATCACATTTCTCAACAGATCTTTTCCTTTTCTTCAACGAACCTCTCGTTATTAGATTTCTGTCAACATTGTTTGTATTCATCTTCAACGTTGCTGATTTGTAACTACTGTTCACTCCTCTTATGTTTACTAGATTTTATTCTCCTCGACACACATATTTCTTCTTCTCTTCGACTGGACAAACTTCTTTGCTTCTTCTATTTGATTCCAGACTTCATAGATTTTTCTGCGCACTTCGTAAAGATGTTAGTAACACAATAATAGGTTTTGTGTAATTCAAAACACATTCTGGATCTGTTATCCAGATCCAACAAATACTCATACATGAGGATTTGGGGATGTCCTGCTTACGTGAAGCAGACAGTGGGAGATAAGCTGGATAATAGATCCATCCTATGCTACTTCATTGGGTATCCAAAGAATTCCATTGGATACTACTTCTACTATCCCAACGAAACAAAAGTGTTTGTTTCTAGAAATGCGACCTTTCTGGAAAGGGATTTTCTAATCGATAGAAAAGTCAAGATAGTAGAACTCGAAGAAGTTCGAGAACCATCTGAAGTACCAAGTGAATCTCCTGCACCTCAAGAGCCAGTACCAGAAATGGTCGCACCTAGGAGATCCGAAAGGGTTCCTAGGGCTCCTGATAGATATGGTTTCCTCCTTGAAGATGATCAAAGTGATCAAACTATTGGATGTGATCCAAGAACATTCAAGTAGGCAATTTCCGATGCTGATTCTAATTTGTGGCTTGAAGCAATGCAATCTGAGATTGACTCAATGCATGCAAACCAAGTTTGGACCCTTGTTAGTCCTCCCAAAGGAATTGTTCCCATTGGGAATAAATGGATATACAAGAGAAAACTTGGGCCTGATGGTAAGGTACTGGCCTACAAGGCACGACTGGTCGCGAAAGGTTACACTCAAAGGAAATGTGTTGACTCTGATGAAACCTTTTCACCAGTCGCAATGTTCAAGTCAATTAGAATTTTACTGGCCATAGCCGCATGGTACGACTATGAGATATGGAAAATGGATGTGAAAACTGCGTTCCTTAATGGAAACATTAAGGAAGAGATCTATATGATGCAGCCTGAGGGTTTCACATCTATAGGAAGTGAGCATAAAGTATGCAAACTTCAGAGATCGATCTACGGTCTCAAACAATCATCGAGGAGTTGAAACCTGAGATTCGATGAAACAATTAAGGAATTTGATTTCATCAAGAATCCCGAGGAGCCATGTGTGTATCAGAAGGTAGTTAAGAATGCTGTGACATTCCTTGTACTTTATCTTGATGACATTCTACTTATTGGGAATGATGTAGGAATGTTGCAGTCAACTAAAGTGTGGTTGTCTAGTAGATTCTCGATGAAGGACATTGGAGAAGCATCCTATATTCTTGGAATACAGATCTATCGAGATAGATCGAAAAGGATGCTCGGACTCACCCAAGCCACCTACATCGATACCATACTTAAGCGGTTCTCTATGGAAGAGTCCAAGAGAGGATACCTACCTATGTGCCACGGGGTCACTCTATCTATGTCTATGTGTCCGAAGACTGATGAGGAGATAGAGAGTAGACACGTGTGCCATATGCCTCGGTAATAGGTAGTATTATGTATCGCATGATCTCAACTAGACCGGATGTTGAATATGCTCTGAGTGTCACGAGCCGCTACCAGGCCAACCCCGGCCAAATGCATTGGAATGCTGTGAAAGATATTCTTAAGTACTTACGAAGGACTAAGAATATGTTCATGGTCTATGGGGGTGGTGAACTGAAATTGGAAGGCTACACTGATGCTAGCTTCCAATGTGACGTGGATGATTCGAAGTCAACCTCTGGATTTGTATTCATGCTCAATGGTGGTGCTGTCTCTTGGAAGAGCTCCAAGCAAGACACCATCGCGGATTCAACCACTGAGGCTGAGTACATCGCAGCATCAGCTGCTGCTAAGGAGGCGGTTTGGATAAGGAATTTCATCCAAGAGTTGGGCGTAATTCCTGATGGAGTTGGTCCAGTCCCTGTGTACTACGACAACACGGGTGCCGTTGCGCAAGCAAAGGAGCCTAGGTCTCACCAAAGATCCAAACATATACTGAGGAAATACCACATAATCCGGGATATTGTGGCTAGAGGTGACATAGCAGTCGACAGAGTCGCCTTTGCAGACAACATTGCTGATCCACTTACGAAGCCCTTGCCAGGACCGTTGCTTGAAAAACATCGCGAAACAATGGGACTGCGTCTGATGAGTAGTTGGCTTTAGGGCAAGTGGGAGATTGTTAGAGTAGATGCCCAACTAGCCAACTTGTGGCGTGTGGGTTTTATTGACTCTTTGTATAACGATCTTTATTTATGAAATTCGCATTTCTTTTATGGCATTCTTTATTTTCATTATGTTATAATGTTAACAATTGTATTGGATAAAGACCTATAATGCACCATAGTGTATGTTAGATGTGATAGTGGATATGATGGCTATCATGAAACACATCTAATAGTCACTGTGTAATCTAAACTCGTTCCTAGTCGATTGGACCATCAAAATGAGGATAAGGCCGCCCGAGCTGGAGACTAGCATCTGCAATGTGAAGTACCATGTTTCATTGGTAGGGAACATTGTGATGTTCTGAGAATGCAGATGGAGGCCGCCCGAGCTGGAGACTAGCATCTGCAATGTGAAGTACCATGTTTCATTGGTAGGGAACATTGTGATGTTCTGAGAATGCAGATGGATAGTGACCTGGTGATCTATCGAACTACCCTCGTTCGGACTTTCCAAGTGGTTACCATTTGTCGAGTGGATAAGTCCGAGGTCTTGGTTGTACTGATTAGTCCTCACTACTCGAAACGTCATTGAGACTCTACATGATAGGTGCCTCACTTTGATCCGTTTACCGACTCAGTTGGGGTCATTAGGTGGCAGGATTGGGTGAGGACCCGGTGCATGTAGGAGTCGATGCTTCGTTGTCGAGGATTTACCGCTCGCTTTTGTGCGTGGATATCCTACACTATCTGAGGAGGTAATAATGTAATAAATCTCTGGCCAGAGTACTAGATGTGTTTTAGGTAAATAGGTTTACCTAGTAACACACGCGATGTCACTATTTGATCTCCGAGATGTATGCTTAGTTATTAGATCTCTAGCGACTCTCGATGTACCAATGGTCGTTGATCTAATCGGGATATATGTGTTGAAAGGACCGCACTGTATGCTAACCATGACCGACTGGTTCTTGCAGGCACTATCAGTGATACCTAGGGGATCATGGGGCGATGTTTCTAGGCACTTTACCATGATCCGATGGGTAAGTCCGAAATTGTGATTTCGGAGTCGCAATGGTTGTGAGCCCACAGCTAGCTGTATCCCTGAACCATTGAGGGTCACACAAGTACTGGATTCACGATTCCCGCACGGAAACTGAGCTCAATGTGTTGAGCATAGGAGGAGGAATTTTGGGAGTGCGACTTCCTAAAATTCAACAGGGGTCAAATTGCGATTTCCCATAGTTGAGGGGCTAAACTGCAATTTTGGACTAGTGGTCTGAAAAATTGTTTTCGCATCATAATACTCAGTTTTGGAAACTGTGTTGATTGGTCCGATCAGATCGTCGATCGGAGTTATGATGAAGCCACAGTGATGGAAATGAACCGAATGTTCATATAGACCTGGGCCTGACCCAGGCCCATTGGGCCGGTCCAAGCCCATCACATGTCTACTTATTATTGTCCTAGGGTTATTATGACACACATTTGAACTCTAAACCCAAGCAATAGCCGCCCCCTCTCCTCAGCCCCTCTCCCACAGCCGCCGACCACCACGCGTCGCCCGCCGTCCGCCGTGCCGTCGCCCGCCGCCGGTACTCACGTGATTGGACTTGTTCCGCTCACGTCGACGAGGAGATTCCGTTCGTGTCAAATTCGTCAGCTCCCGGTCCAAGCCCATCACATGTCTACTTATTATTGTCCTAGGGTTATTATGACACACATTTGAACTCTAAACCCAAGCAATAGCCGCCCCCTCTCCTCAGCCCCTCTCCCACAGCCGCCGACCACCACGCGTCGCCCGCCGTCCGCCGTGCCGTCGCCCGCCGCCGGTACTCACGTGATTGGACTTGTTCCGCTCACGTCGACGAGGAGATTCCGTTCGTGTCAAATTCGTCAGCTCTTATAGTGCAAACTGACGAAGGACTCCTGTTTCCAGTCGTGGACCGGATTAGGAGATCTACCACCGCCAACCTTGAAGTGCCAGTTTCCCTGTGAATCTGGTCGGAGCCAGGCGCCTAGACGCCAGCAAGGTAACCTTCATTGAAACATCCTATGTATGTTTTAGTGCATTATTTTTTATGTATTGAACGTTTCCAGGGCAATTTTTGAAACTTCCGCTGCGCCCCCGGGAACGGGATCCGGATCCGCCACTGTGCCAACACCGAGATACAGATTGAGTAATGAAGTTAAATCATGTGGAAAAAACTCAAACAGAACTCCTATATTCGAAAGCTTTTAAGCAGTTTTAAGTATAATAAACAAACATGCAATGCGTATGTATGAATGCGGAAAGCAATAAAAGAAATACGCTGGGTTTTGTTTATGGAAGTTCGGCGAAAACTATCCTACGTCTCCCCTTATTCCACAATCGGGAAGGATTCTACTAGAAGAATTTGATTGTAGCGACACTTCGCTACAACCCACTCCTACGACCCGCAACGGCAAGAACTCCAAGCAACACCACTTCACACTAAGCCCGCAAGTTGTGTGTCTAACAACACTTCTTTAGCGCCTCAATGAGAAAGGCTACACACACTTCTTTAACGTCTCAGTGCGAAAGACAACTAGACTTGTTTAACATCTCTGCCCAAAGACTACAATGGAGAGTATTTGTCTGATTCACTCAATCATCTGCTTCGCTCAACTCTCAATTACGTATGAGTGAATCGTGTGCAAGATTACAGTTTATGCTCTGTCTCTCGAAGATAGATTCTCACATATTGAGAAGTGCTCCTGTCTGAGCTGGTTTTTCATTGTCTTCCCAGGTTTTGCTGTCGACTTGATTTTTCTTTGACGTACATCAGGGCATTAGCTCACACCTAAGCACTTAATCAGCTTGCACACCAGATGCCACAGATTGTGCAAACTTGCGACGAGCACTGCTATGTGTTGTGCATTTTTTTGTTTTCAATTCTACACTTGCACAACACTCTCTTCGTAATTCTCTCCTCTTCTTCCATCTGTGCGTGCTATAGATATTTATAGCCTGATGCCGATTTTAATCCGTTGGACACAAAGTAGTAGCCGTTTGAAATGTCTTCTGACACTTTTGTTCATAAGTGCATTGCAGGCTTTTCTTCACCTCTGGCATGTGAGCACTGTACTTTGAGAAGACAATACAAGCAAGTCGATTTGAATATTGAAAAGCATTATGTGTAGTCTTGTATTCAAATCTCTGTTCTTGTCTTTTATTCTGCTTCTACTATTTATCTCTGTTATCCTATCAGTTCTGCTCTGTTCTGGTTTGTGAGCCGATTTGACCTTAACCATCTTGGTTCTGTTCTTGTTCATCGAGCTGGTTTGTCCTTAACCAGGTTGGTTCTTTGCACCAGCTCGTAGATTTGATGGTGTCTTCTTGTTATGTCGAGCTGCTCTCTTCTTATCTGCTCCTGAGCTGATTTTGTTCATCATACTTAGCAGGTCGTTTCTCTGAGCTGGTTTGTCAGTTGGTTTTGACCTTAACCAGCTGGTTTTTAACCTGCCCTCTATATCTGGGCATATTCTTAATTTGAGTTGTTCTCCAAGCTGGTCTGCTTCAGAGTTCTTTAGGAGGAATGCTATGTTGTGGCAGTTTGCCATCCAGCTCGCATTTACCTATACCAGCTTGGCTCAAATGAGGCTGATCGAGTACCCCTTGCATACAGATTCTTCCTCTGCTCCAATAGTGGTGGTTATCTCGAGCTCGATTAGCCTTTCACTAAAACAGCTCCGGTCTGCACTTGAACACCACACTTGTACTCTGCACTTGAGATGCGCTTGATCCGTTCTGCACTTCATCGCATCCCACTACGGTTGAACTCAGCTCTTCTAAATACTCTGCGCTTGATCCTCGTGCTGATCCTGCTCCAGGCTGGTGAACCAGCTTTGTGTTCCCTGAACTTCTGGAAGTAAACTGCTGTAACAGCTTGGGCGTCCCCTTACTGTTCCAGCTATATATCTTTGACCAGTCCAGCTCAGCGTCGTCTCACTGTTCCTGTTTGGATATCTTTACGTCTACTCCAGTATTAGCAAGCTGCGCATGTCACGTAGATCGTTAGTACAATATTAGCAGATTTTGTGTGAATCAAAACGTATATTCTGATCTGTATAACCAGATCTAACAATCTCTCCCTTTTTGATTTACACAAAATCTGGATAAACATATGCACGTATGTTCAAAAATATTTCTCACCTTTTTTGTGGGAATAAAAAAGGTTTCGAAATCAAGTCTCCCCCTTAATGTTTAAAACAAAACTGTTGGGATCGAAATACCGGGATTGTTCATGAGCTCTGCCACAACTCACGTAGGCTCTCACACAACCCAAGTACCAACCCCACGAGATACGTGCATTTTGAATTTTTAAATGTTTCTAAAACCATCATGCAACAAGGAACCGGATCGTGTATATGCAGAACCAGCTTAAAACTAGAGCAATGTATGATACTGGTTCCAGCTAGTAATTCTAACCAGCTCAATGAAAAGCCGCGCGATCTGCTTATTCGATGCCTTGTGCTGCAATAGCTCAGTGTTCTTGAATGTTAGTGCACCGAGATACAGATTGTGTAATGAAGTTAAATCATGTGGAAATAACTCAAACTGAACTCTTATATTCGAAAGCTTTTAAGCAGTTTTAAGCGTAATAAACAAGCATGCAATACGTATGTATGGATGCGGAAAGCAGTAAAAGAAATATGCTGGGTTTTGTTTATGGCAGTTCGGAGCAAACTCTCCTACGTCTCCCCTTATTCCAAAATCGGGAAGGATTCCACTAGAAGACTTTGATTGCAGCGACACTTCGCTACAACCCACTCCTACGACCTGCAGCCGCAAGAACTCCTAGCAACACCACTTCACACTAAGCCCGCAAGCTGTGTGTCTAACAACACTTCTTTAACGCCTCAATGAGAAAGGCTACACACACTTCTTTAACGTCTCAGTGAGAAAGACAACTAGACTTGTTTAACATATCTGCTCAAAGACTACAATGGAGAGTATTTGTCTGATTCACTCAATCATCTGCTTCGCTCCACTCTCAATTATGTATGAGTGAATCGCGTGTGAGATTACAGCCTATGCTCTGTCTCTCGAAGATAAAATCTCACATACTGGGAAGTGCTCCTGTCTGAGCTGGTTTTTCATTGTCTTCCCAGGTTGTGCTGTCGACTTGATTTTTCTTTGGCGTACATCAGTTCATTATCTCACACATAAGAACTGAATCAGCTTGCACACCAGATGCCACAGATTGTGCAAACTTGCGACGAGCACTGCTATGTGTTGTGCATTTTTTTGTTTTCAATTCTACACTTGCACAACACTCTCTTCGTAATTCTCTCCTCTTCTTCCATCTGTGTTTGCTCTAGATATTTATAGCCTGATGCCGATTTTAATCCGTTGGACACAAAGTAGTAGCCGTTTGAAAAGTATTCTGTACTTTTTGTACTTTGTGTCCTTTGTCCATAAATGCATTGCAGGCTTTTCTTCACCTTAGGCATGTGAGCACTGTACTTTGAGAAGACAATACAAGCAAGTCTATTTGAATATTGAAAAGCATTCTGTTTAGTCTTGTATTCAAATCTCTGTGCTTGTCTTTTATTCTTCTTCTACTCTTTATCTCTACTATCCTATCTGTTCTGGTTTGTGAGCTGGTTTCACCTTAACCATCTTGGTTCTGTTCTTGTTCATAGAGTTGGTTTGTCCTTAACCAGCTTGGTTCTTTGCACCAGCTCGTAGATTTGATGGTGTCTGCTTGTTATGTCGAGCTGCTCTCTTCTTATCTGCTCCTGAGCTGCTTTTGTTCATCATACTCAGCAGGTCGTTTCTCTGAGCTGGTTTGTCAGTTGGTTTTGACCTTAACCAACTGGTTTTTATCCTGCCCTCTATATCTGGGCAGATTCTTCATTTGAGTTGTTCTCCAAGCTGGTCTGCTTCAGAGTTCTTTAGGATGAATGTTGTGTTGTGGCAGTGTGCCATCCAGCTCGCATTTACCTATACCAGCTTGGCTCAATTGAGGCTGATCGAGTACCCCTTGCATACAGATTCTTCCTCTTCTCCAATATGGGGGTTATCTCGAGCTCGATTAGCCTTTCACTAAAACAGCTCCGGTCTGCACTTGAATACCACACTTGTACTCTGCACTTGAGATGCGCTTGAGCCGTTCTGCACTTCATCGCATCCCACTGCGCTTGAACTCAGCTCTTCTAAATACTCTGCGCTTGATCTTCGAGCTGCTCCTGCTCCAGGCTGGTGAACCAGCTTTGTGTTCCCTGCACTTCTGTAAGTAAACTGATGTACCAGCTTGGGTGTCCCCTTACTGTTCCAGCTATATATCTTCGACCAGACCAGCTCAGGCGTCCCCTCACTGTTCCAGTTTGGATATCTTTACATCTACTCCAGTCTTAGCAAGTTGCGCATGTCACGTAGATCGTTAGTATAATTGTACCAGATTTTGTGTGAATCAAAACTTATATTTTGATCTGTATAACCAGAACCAACAATCTCCCCCTTTTTTATTTACCCAAAATCTGGATAAACATATGCACGTATGTTCAAAAATATTTCTCCCCCTTTTTGTGGGAATCAAAAAGGATTCAAAATCAAGTCTCCCCTAAATGTTTAAAACAAAATTGTTAGGATCGAAATACTGGGGTTGTTCATGAGCTCTGCCACAACTCGCGTAGGCTCTCACACAGCCCAAGTACCAACCTCACGAGATACGTGCAATTTGAATTTTTAACTGTTTCAAAAACCATCACGCAACAAGGAACCGGATCATGTATATGAAGAACCATCTTAGCGTTAAACTAGAGCAATGTATGATACTGGTTCCAACAGGTAATTCTAACTAGCTCAATGAAAAGCTGTGCGATCTGGTTATTCGATGCCTTGTGCTGCAATAGCTCAGTGTCCTTGAATGTTATTACACCGAGATACAGATTGAGTAATGAAGTTAAATCATGTGGAAATAACTCAAACTGAACTCTTATATTCCAAAGCTTTTAAGCAGTTTTAAGCGTAATAAACAAGCATGCAATGCGTATGTATGGATGCGGAAAGCAGTAAAAGAATACGCTGGGTTTTGTTTATGGAAGTTCGGAGCAAACTCTCATACGTCTCCCCTTATTCCACAATCGGGAAGGATTCCTCTAGAAGACTTTGATTGCAGCGACACTTCGCTACAACCCACTCCTACGACCCGCAGCCGCAAGAACTCCTAGCAACACCACTTCACACTAAGCCCGCAAGCTGTGTGTCTAACAAAACTTCTTTAACGCATCAATGATAAAGGCTACACACACTTCTTTAACGTCTCAGTGCGAAAGACAACTAGACTTGTTTAACATCTCTGCCCAAAGACTACAATGGAGAGTATTTGTCTGATTCACTCAATCATCTGCTTCGCTCAACTCTCAATTATGTATGAGTGAATCGTGTTGAAAATACAGTGTACGCTCTGTCTCCCGAAGATAAAATCTCACATACTGGGAAGTGCTCATGTCTGAGCTGGTTTTTCATTTTATTCCCAGGTTGTGCTGTCGACTTGATTTTTCTTTGACGTACATCAGTGCATTAGCTCACACCTAAGCACTGAACCAGCTTGCACACCAGATGCCACAGATTGTGCAAACTTGCGACGAGCACTGCTATGTGTTGTGCATTTTTTTGTTTTCAATTCTACACTTGCACATAACTCTCTTCGTAATTCTCTCATCTTCTTCCATCTGTGCGTGCTCTAGATATTTATAGCCTAATGCCGATTTTAATCCGTTGGACGCAAAGTAATAGCCGTTTGAAAAGTCTTCTGACACTTTTGTACTTTGTGTCCTTTGTCCATAAATGCATTGCAGGCTTTTCTTCACCTTAGGCATGTGAGCACTGTACTTTGAGAAAACAATACAAGCAAGTCGATTTGAATATTGAAAAGCATTCTGCGTAGTCTTGTATTCAAATCTCTGTGCTTGTCTTTTATTCTGCTTCTACTCTTTATCTCTGCTATCCTATCTGTTCTGCTCTGTTCTGGTCTGTGAGATGGTTTGACCTTAACCATCTTGGTTCGGTTCTTGTTCATCGAGCTGGTTTGTCCTTAACCAGCTTGGTTCTTTGCACCAGCTCGTAGATTTGATGGTGTCTTCTTGTTATGTTGAGCTGTTCTCTTCTTATTTGCTCTTTAGCTGCTTTTGTTCATCATACTCAGCAGGTCGTTTCTCTGAGCTGGTTTGTCAGTTGGTTTTGACCTTAACCAGCTAGTTTTTAACCTGCCCTCTATATCTGGGCAGATTCTTCATTTGAGTTGTTCTCCAAGCTCGTCTGCTTCAGAGTTCTTTAGGAGGAATGCTGTGTTGTGGCAGTTTGCCATCCAGCTCGCATTTACCTATACCATCTTGGCTCAATTGAGGCTGATTGAGTACCCCTTGCATACAGATTCTTCCTCTGCTTCAATAGTGGGGGTTATCTCGAGCTCGATTAGCCTTTCACTAAAACAGCTCCGGTCTGCACTTGAACACCACACTTGTACTCTGCACTTGAGATGCGCTTGAGCCGTTCTGCACTTCATCGCATCCCACTACGCTTGAACTCAGCTCTTCTAAATACTCTGCGCTTGATCTTCGTGCTGCTCCTGCTCCAGGCTGGTGAACCAGCTTGGTGTTCCCTGCACTTTTGGAAGTAAACTGTTGTACCAGCTTGGGCGTCCCCTTACTGTTCCAGCTATAGATCTTCGGCCAGTCCAGCTCAGGCGTCCCCTCACTGTTCCAGTTTGGATATCTTTACGTCTACTCCAGTCTTATCATGTTTCGCATGTCACGTAGATCGTTATGTTAATAGTAGCATATTTTGTGTTAATCAAAACTTAGATTCTGATCTGTATAACCAGATTCAACAATCTCCCCCTTTTTGATTTACACAAAATTTGGATAAACATATGCACGTATGTTCAAAAATATTTCTCCCCCTTTTTGTGGGAAACAAAAAGGTTTCAAAATCAAGTCTCCCCCTTAATGTTAAAAACAAAATTGTTGGGATCGAAATACCGGGGTTGTTCATGAGCTCTTCCACATCTCATGTAGGCTCTCACACAGCCCAAGTACCAACCCCACGAGAAACGTGCATTTTTAATTTTTAACTGTTTCAAAAACCATCACGCAACAAGGAACAGGATCGTGTATATGCAGAACCAGCTTAGCATTAAACTAGAGCAATGTATGATACTGGTTCCAGCTGGTAATTCTAACCAGCTCAATGAAAAGTATCACGCAACAAGGAACAGGATCGTGTATATGCAGAACCAGCTTAGCATTAAACTAGAGCAATGTATGATACTGGTTCCAGCTGGTAATTCTAACCAGCTCAATGAAAAGTCGCGCGATCTGGTTATTCGATGCCTTGTGCTGCAATAGCTTAGTGTTCTTGAATGTTAGTGCACCGAGATACAGATTGAGTAATGAAGTTAAATCATGTGGAAATAACTTAAACTGAACTCTTATATTCGAAAGCTTTTAAGCAGTTTTAAGCGTAATAAACAAACCTGCAATGCGTATGTATGAATGCGGAAAGTAGTAAAAGAAATACGCTGGGTTTTGTTTATGGAAGCTCGGAGAAAACTCTCATACGTCTCCCCTTATTCCACAATCGGAAAGGATTCCTCTAGAAGACTTTGATTGCAGCGACACTACGCTACAAGCCACTCCTACGACCCGCAGCCGCAAGAACTCCTAGCAACACCACTTCACACTAAGCCCGCAAGCTGTGTGTCTAACAACACTTCTTTACGCATCAATGATAAAGGCTACACACACTTCTTTAACGTCTCAGTGCGAAAGACAACTAGACTTGTTTAACATCTCTGCCCAAAGACTACAATGGAGTGTATTTGTCTGATTCACTCAATCATCTGCTTCGCTCAACTCTGAATTATGTATGAGTGAATCGTGTGTGAGAATACAGTGTACGCTCTGTCTCATGAAGATAAAATCTCACATACTGGGAAGTGCTCCTGTCTGAGCTGGTTTTTCATTGTCTTCCCAGGTTGTGCTGTCGACTTGATTTTTCTTTGACGTACATCAGTGCATTATCTCACACCTAAGCATTGAATCAGCTTGCACACCAGATGCCACAGATTGTTCAAACTTGCGACGAGCACTGCTATGTGTTGTGCATGTTAGAGTAGATGCCCAACTAGCCAACTTGTGGCGTGTGGGTTTATAGACTCTTGTATATGACAATCTTTATATATGATATTCGCATTTAACCATATGGCATTCTTTACTTTCATTGTGTGTATGATGATTTACAATTGCGTTGAGTAAATACCTAGAATGCACTAAAGTGTATGTTAGATGTGATAGTGGGTATGACGGCTATCATGAAACACATCTAATAGTCACTGTGTATTCTGAATTGTTCCTAGTCGATTGGGCCGTCAAAATGAGGATAAGGCCGCCCGAGTTCGAGACTAGTATCTGCGATGCGAAGTACCATGTTTCATTGGTAGGGAGCATTGTGATGTTCTGAGAATGCAGATTGATAGTGACCTGGTGATCTATCGAACTACCCTCGTTTGGACTTTCCAAGTGGTTACCATTTGTCGAGTGGATAAGTCCGAGGTCTTGGTTGTACTGATTAGACCTCACGACTCGAAACGTCATTGAGACTCTACATGATAGGCGTCTCACTTTGACCTGTTTGCCGACTCACTTGGGGTCGTAAGGCGTCGGGATTGGGTGAGACCCCGATGCATGTAGGAGTCGATGCATCGTTGTCGAGAATTCACCGCTCGCAGACATGCGTGGATATCCTATGCTATTTGAGGGGATAATAGTGTATAAATCTCTGGCCAGAATACTAGAAGTGTTTTAGGTAAATGTGTTTACCTAGTTACACTCGCGATTGTTGGGGATCCGGATCCGCCCCCCGGCGAGGCAGCGGAAGAACAATCAAATGTAAACCGGGAGGCGATCAATACGAAAAAAACGATGCATCGTTGTCGAGAATTCACCGCTCGCAGACATGCGTGGATATCCTATGCTATTTGAGGGGATAATAGTGTATAAATCTCTGGCCAGAATACTAGAAGTGTTTTAGGTAAATGTGTTTACCTAGTTACACTCGCGATTGTTGGGGATCCGGATCCGCCCCCGGCGAGGCAGCGGAAGAACAATCAAATGTAAACCGGGAGGCGATCAATACGAAAAAAACAACAATTCATAATTGTCATACATAGGGCGTTTAAGCGGGTTACCTCGCTGGCACTTGTGCCTGGCTCCAACCGGTATTACAATAATCCGGCTCTTCTCGGTAGATTGCGGTAGTTTACGCCAATCCGGTCCACGACCAGATCCGAGACTCCTTCGTCAGGCTGCACTAGAAGCGCTGACGAGATCAGCACGAACGGATTCTCTTCGTCGAATTGGCCGGAAACAATTTTTCCGGCGAAGACGGCGGCGGCGCGTGGAGGCGGCGGCGGCGGCGACTTGAGAGTGAGGAGGGTGGCGGCTAAAGCAACTAGGTTTAGGGTTATGAATGTTGTTGTAGTTAATGAAGTCAATAAGTCCCATTAAATAGACTTAAAGATGGACTTGGACCGGTCCAACGGGCCCGGGTCCAAATGGCGATATCTATCGCTGCGACTTCATCGTAACTACGATCGCCGATCAGATCGGACCGATCGACTCAGTTTCCAAAACTGGATGTTATGATGTGAAAAACAATTTTTCAGATCATCTAACCCTAAATTGCAAAATGACCGTTTTGCCCCTCAACAGCGTCAAATCCCGGTTTGACCCCTGTTGACTTTTAGGAAGTCGCACTCCCCAAAATCCTCTTCTCGTGCTCAACACATTGAGCTGAGTATCCGTGCGGGAATCTCGAATCTAGTACTTTTGTGACCCTCAATGGTTCAGGGATACAGCTAGCCGTGGGCCCACAACCATTGTGGCTCCGGAATCACAATTCCGGACCTGCCCAACGGATCATGGTAAAGCGTCTAGCAACATCGCCCCATGATACCCTAGGTATCACTGATAGTGCCTGAAATAACCAGTCAGTCGTGGTTAGCGTACAGTACGGTCCTTTCAATCCATATATCCCGATCAGATCAACGACCATTGGTAAATCGAGAGTCGCTATAGATCCGATAGCTATGCATACATCTTGGAGATCGAATAGTGACATCGCGAGTGTAACTAGGTAAACACATTTACCTAAAACACTTCAAGTACTCTGGCCAGGGATTTATACACTATTATCCCCTCAGATAGCATAGGATATCCACGCATGTATGCGAGCGGAGAATCCTCGACAACGATGCATCGACTCCTACATGCATCGGGGTCTCACCCAATCCCGACGCCTGGTGACCCCAAATGAGTCGGCAAACGGGTCAAAGTGAGATGCCTATCATGTAGAGTCTCAATGACGTTTCGAGTAGTGAGGACTAATCAGTACAACCAAGACCTCGGACTTATCCACTCGACAAATGGTAACCATTTGGAAAGTCCGAAAGAGGGTAGTTCGATAGATCACCAGGTCACTATCTATCTGCATGCTCAGAACATCACAATGTTCCCTACCAATGAAACATGGTACTTCGCATCGCAGATACTAGTCTCGAACTCGGGCGGCCTTATCCTTATTTTGACGGCCCAATCGACTAGGAACATGTTCAGAATACACAGCGACTATTAGATGTGTTTCATGATAGCCGTCATACCCACTATCACATCTAACATACGCTTCAGTGCATTCTAGGTCTTTACTCAACGCAATTGTAAATTATTACACACATAATGAAAGTAAAGAATGCCATATAAGAAAATGCGAATATCATATATAAAGATCGTTTTTACAAGAGTCTATAAAACCCACACGCCACAAGTTGGCTAGTTGGGCATCTACTCTAACAATCTCCCACTTTCCCTAAAGCCACTACTCATCAGACGCAGTCCCATTGTTTCGCGATGTTTTTCAAACAACGGTCCAGGCAAGGGCTTCTTAAGTGGATCAGCAACGTTGTCCGCAGAGGCGACTCTCTCAACTGCTATGTCTCCTTTAGCCACAATATCCCGGATTATGTGGTATTTCCTCAGTATGTGTTTGGATCTTTGATGAGACCTAGGCTCCTTTGCTTGCGCAACGGCACCCGTGTTGTCGCAGTACACCGGGACTGGACCAACTCCATTAGGAATGACGCCCAACTCTTGGACGAAATTCCTTATCCAAACGGCCTTCTTAGCAGCAGCTGATGCTGCAATGTACTCAGCCTCAGTGGTTGAATCCACGATGGTGTCTTGTTTGGAACTCTTCCAAGAGACAGCACCACCATTGAGCATGAATACAAATCCAGAGGTTGATTTCGAATCATCCACGTCACACTGGAAGCTAGAATCAGTGTAGCCTTCCAGTTTCAGTTCACCACCCCCGTAGACCATGAACATATTCTTAGTCCTTCGTAAGTACTTAAGAATATCCTTCACGGCCTT
>KV006572.1:0-22985 GCA_001598015.1 Dorcoceras hygrometricum
CTTCCAAGAATCCAAGTATGCAAGGTGTACTCGATCAGTCTCCATAGGTATAATGATGGCTTTGTTCAGAAGCGAGATGGAAGAGACTAGATAAGAGCTATTTGAGAAGATGTCCAAGCTGGAACAGTAAGGGGACTTCCAAACTAGACAAGCAAAGTACATTTAAGATGGAAAAGTAAGGGGACGCCCAAGCTGGTACAGCAAAGGATGCAAGCTGATCAAAGGACCACAAAGCTAGTCTAGCAAACATCTAAGCTGACCCAGTTTTGAGCGAAGATCAGCACATGCAAAATCAGCTCAGCTCAGGCCATATATCGGATTAGTTCTCAGATCAGATGAAGCGCAGTCTTAGATTAGTTTAGAACAAGAGCGGCTTAGAGTTGAAGTGAAGTAAACAGCTCAAGAGCATATGAGAAACAAGAGAAGATCATATGAGAAGAGAACCAGCTGGGAGAAATCAGTTTAGAGAACAGCTCAGAGAACAGACCAGATCAGATAAGAGCAAAGCAGTTTGAACACGAGCGTATAATAATAATGGTTTAATGAGTTCAAACTGATTTGCTGTGTTGTCTACATGAGGATCAGACTTTATATGTTTAAAGTCACCAAAGCCTGCAAACGCATTAAATGCTAAAGGACACAAGGTACAACATTTGTCAGAACTTTTCAGTAGCCTTTTCAACAGCTAGGAATTTGTGTCCAACGGATAGATTTGCACAGAGGCTATATATATTCATAGATACTAAGAACAGAAAGAGTAATACACGGAAGAAAACCAGAAAGCAAAGAAAAGCGCAACAGTAGAGAGCTTGTACACTCAGGTCCTGGTGTACAAGTCGAGCTAGTGCCCAGGTGTGAGCTGGTGCACTGCCGAGAGTTTCAATAAGTTATCCATAATCGACTGCACAAAAATGGGAAGAAAATGAGTTATCAACTTCGAAGAAGCACTTCCCAGTGTGTGATAAAATATATCAGAGAGTGAGCTTAAACTATAAACTTCTCATACACGGATTCACTCACATATACGAGAGGTGAGCTTAATAGAATAGTTGAGTGAATCACCAAACACCAAACCTTTGTAGTCTTTCTCACTGAGACGTTAAATAAGTGTTAGTTAGTCACACAGCCTGCGAGCTGATATGCAAAAGTGGGCTAGGATTTCTCGCAGCTTGAGGGATGTTGGATCGGGTCTGTACAGAGCGCTGTAAGATCAAATCTTCTAGTGGATCCTTACAGCAATGGAAGAAGGGGAGATGTAGAAGATTGAACACCGAACTCCCATAAACAAATTCCAAAGTTCGTATTTTCTTTACAGCTTCTGCATATCGCAATTCATGTTTTAAACCAATTCATAGCTTTCAATTTTTAGAGAGTATTTCGGGTTTCTTTCAACATTATTTTCAATCATACCTGATCTACTCTCAGTGCTAAATCATTTCAAGAACTAGAGCTATTACAGCTAAAATTTTCATAGACCAGATCGCGCATGATCTGATTTTTCAAACATTATTCACATATGATTTTTCTTGCCTTATTTTGAATAAATTATTTAATCACTCTTCGGACAACATAATTTGCTGCAAACCATTAATATATTCTTTTCAGTAAAAAGGAGATGATTTCGTTCGGTACATGGTCTCTAGACATTTTGGAAACATATTAGTCAAATTTGTTTCCCAAATTAATTTGATCTTTTGGTAACATATATATAATAAATCAAGCATTCAATTTTTAACTTTTTTAAAATATATTGACCATCTTTTGTAATGGGTTTCAAGTGAAAGTATGAAAACAAGGAATGTCATATCTGTTACCAATCTAATCTCGAGACTTTTGGTATCCAATCGACATTGAATGAAAAAAATATCTCATAAAAGATTTCAAGATTTTCTTTCTATAAAGGCCTTCTTATTATTATCATACAATTATAAATATAATATAATTATTCGTAACTTACCATTCAGAAAGTTGCTGTTATAAATTCTCGTGTCACTGTGAAAGGGTGCATAAGATGCGCGATTGAAACGAAGTTCGAAAATGCGCTTGCTCGGTCTTCTGTTGCTCTTGGTGTTTCTTTCAGCTTCTCGTAAGTGATCTTCACCTAGTATTCACTTGCAAGTACTCTGGTCGATAATATATACATATGTAAACAGAAACTCATGATCTTAAAAAAAGGAATTCATGATATATATGATATACTTCGAACTCACGAAACTTTGGTTGCATAACGTCGAGCATAATGTCAGTTTGCTATCTATATTCCTTTCTTCAAATTCCGTCAATACAAATTAGGGTGGCTAGCCTATTTTATCCATCTTTATATATATATATACTTTTTTGTTCGTTTTCTAGAGAAGAGCTCGGGGCGAGTCGTTGATGGTCTTTGCGCGACTGTCATCGTTGGGGAGTTATGCACAAATGATTTCAACTGCACCATTACATGCCGGCAGTTAGGGTTTACGACAGGGACCTGTGAGTTTCAAGGGCCTCGGCCTCGCCGTTGTGTCTGTAGGAAACCTTGTTAAGTATGCATATTGTCATGTTCTAAGTGCGAACTTGTTGTGATTAGATCGTATCTTATAATAACTATTATGCTACTAAGCCAGCCTTGTTAAGTATGCGTATTGTCATTTTTTTAAGGCAAGGCTGTAGTGATTTGATCTTATCTTATAACACCTGTTATTCTAAGGTGCATATATCCAGAAAAATAATTGATCCTCTTGCCTATATTCATTGAGTAAATTCCATGAAATTGGTCGACACATATTTGGGGACAGACTATTGAATTAACTATTGTTAATCATATGTACTATAGTACAATTGAAAATGTAATTTGAAACTCCATTTACGAACTCCGGTTGTTAGAATTAGTAGTTCGATATGCTACATATAGTGCTATATCATATCATGTTCAATTGTTTGGTTAATAATTGTTACATAACTGAATTATTATATGATACCGTGTGTAAGTGTTGCAAACATGTAAGTAGATCATGTATAGTTGAGGAACTCATGATTTTCTTAAGGCCAGATGTAAAATTCTTGATTGCGTCTAGACTAATAGTTCGTCCTGTAACTACCCGAATTTGGTAGCCATAAATCAAAAACAAAATCCACTAACATGATTTAAACCTCGAGATCGACTCTTTCACATCTCATCAAATAAAATATATGATTTAAAAGATCTAAGAATTTTAAGTTGGGGTTTTACATGCAAATAATGGATTGTAAAAATTTAAAATAAAATAGCCTTAATTCAACCATCGAAAACTGTTGAAATTTATACATGGGAATTTCTTGGTTAATCATTACTCTCCAACAATTTAAATTTAAAAACCACTGCCATACGTCCAAAGATGAACGGACTGACCAGTACTTTGAGAATCAGTCCAGTAGAATAATATTTATATAAACGTCAGAAAATGATGTTAGATAAGTATAAATTTAATGCTAGTATAAATTTACCTTCTCTCTTCTGTTTTTTTTAGAAAAAAATTAACCGTATTCTTGTTACAATAATTATTATATTACTAATTTAATATCTAGAGTTTGAACCTTGAACGGCCGTATTCAACTATTGTAGATTTGATTTGAAAATAAATTTTTGCCGTCACTTAGTTGATTTTTATTTGTTTTTCTCACTTGGTTGATTTTATTTATTTCCTCGATTCGTTAGACCGTAGACTCAGGATAGCGTTATCATTCACTTAGTTATACCACAGAGTTTCTACAATGAGAAATTAAAGCTGGATATGGCTTTATTTGTAACTAACCATGGTCAACTAAATAACATCATACTAAATATGAAAAATGGATCAAAAATTACCTACAGCCGTTGATTCTAATATGCGAACTCGAACTACATGAACAAAGAACTAAAATTGCAATAAAGCCTGGTAAACACTGCAAACCTCAACAATAGATAATGTGCTTAGCGTCCCAGAGTCATTATTTATAGATGATTTGTGTTATCAACAAATCTATCAAGATTTGGACGAATCTCGATAAAATAAATATTTACGTATTTTGATTGATTAAGATTCATATAGATTGCGCACATCTAAATTTTTCAATATTTGGCGGCTTATAAAGATAAAAAAGATGTGCATAATCAAATCCATGTGTCATTTAATGAAAAAATATTTTTGATATCCGGATAAAAATATTTCTAATAGCCTCCAATTGGCACATATGTATCTCATCATCAGAAAATGAGTAAAAAAATTATAAGAATCATGGCGATAAGTCACATAAGATTTAGTATTCCATGTATCACGATACATTATGTTTCTTCACAGATATAACTTAATGAATAAACATCATGATTATTAAAGGTCCAAATTTAGTGACATTTCTCAATGATGTATACAAAAATTTGAGAAAAATCATAATAGAATTTTATAAATAACTGAAAATTGTTCTTACAACAATAGTTGTCTAAACGGACAAAGTCGCATTCTATCTACAGGATCCTTTTGCAGTGGTATGTCCTTAGTTAAAGGATCAGCAATCATCAATTCAGCGCTAGTGTGTTCAATGACCACTATCTTATCTTTAACACATTCACTTATGGCTAAGTACTTTATGTCGATTTGCTTTCATTGATTCCCACTTTTCTTGTTTTTAGCCATAAAGCCAATAGTTGAACTATCATAGAATATCCTCAATCGCCTAGAAATGGAATCCACAACTCTAATCCCACAAATGAAACTTTTCATTCATATACCATGTGAGGTGGCTTCAAAATAAGATACGAACTCAGCTTCCATAGTGGAAGTAGCAGTCAAATATTGATTTGCACTTCTCCAAGATACAGCTCCACCGGATAGCAAGAAAATATATCCTGAAAGTGGATTTCCTTGAGTCCATGTAGCCAGCAGAGTCTGAATCGTAGTATCCAGTGACTTCCAATTATCAGTTCGTCTGAACATAAGCATATAGTCTTTGGTCCCTTGAAGGTACCTCAGCACCTAGTGGTCTAAGCCTGAATTACTCTGATAGCGCCTCATTCCAACTATATATGCAATAACAGGTCTAGTGCAACCTGAGCATACGTTATGTTTTTGACAGCATAAGCATAAGGAATGTTTTACGTTTGTTCTTTTTCAAAATCATATTTTGGGCATTGATCCAACTTTAATTTGTCACCCTTCTCAATGGGAGACACACTAGGTGATAAATCTTGCTTCAAAAATTTTTCTAAAACTTTATTGATATAGGTGTCTTGAGATAATCCTAAAAAATCCCTCGAGATCTATCTAGATGTATCCTGACATCATGATATAATACACATCACCCATATCCTTCATATTACTGTTTAGATAGAAATTATTTTATCTCATATACCAACTAGTTGAGCACAATTATCGATTTTAGGCAGTTGCGGCTGGGAGGGAAGCTTGGGGCAGCAAGCTAGGAGGGACCGGAAGCCAAAGTCGACCGACCTCTGGCCACGGAGCAGCCAACCTCTATCGTTAGATGCAATCTATATATAATCCACATATAGAATGAGGAAACAAATATTGCTCTCACTAACCGTTTGGTATATACATTAATCCATAACATTCTCGACAAAACCAAATGAAGAGTTGATTCTTTCTCGTTGAGTGAATCCTTTAGCAATACGTCTTACTTTATATCTTTCAATGTTTCTTGATGCATATTTATTTTTTCTTAAAAATCCATTTAAATCCAATGGTTCGAGCACCATTGTTGGATAAGTTCATACAGATGAGAATCTAAGTTTTGGTTCACACGAAATCTGTTATTATTCTACTAACATTTTATGTGTGATGTGCAGTGCACTTGATTAAGGAGGCAGGGAGACATCCAGACTGAAACAATGAGGGTATGCCCAAGCTGAAACAGTTGAAGATGTCTACGTTGGAACAATGAGGAGACTCCCGAGCTGGAACAACACTGATGGACAGGGTGCAAGAAACATCAAGCTGGTCTACCAGCTTGGTACAAAAGCAGTCAGAGATCAAGCACAGAAAGATTTGGTGAAGAGCAGAACCGTTCAAGCACAGATCAAGTGCAGCGTACAAGTGTAGTGTTCAAGTGCCGACGCATAGACCAGCGCAGTGATCAAGTGCAAGTCGGATCACAAGGCGCAACAATAATCAGTTAATCATAGGGATCTCAGTCCTTGGGTAGACAGTTCAAAACTAATTATTGTATCTCAAAGAAGAAGGGATACAATCACTGGTGCTAGATTGCAGTTCTATGAGGATAAGGTTTAAAGTATCCTCGGAGAACTGGCTCAATCAACCAATGAAAGAAAGGTGTGCTTGCGGATAGTTTGGAGGAGGTGTCTGAATGGACCAAGAGAACAAGCAAGTAACACAGAGGCTCTTGATGAGAAGAAAAGAGCTGAGCTAGTAAACCATATCAGCAAAAAGAAAAATAGATCAGGGATCTCAGCAGCTGGATGCTTATGAGGGGAAAGCAGAAGGATGCTGTAGTGAAAGAAGCAACCAGCTGGGAAGGAAACCAGCTCAATAAAGTGACCTATCAGTGTAATGAAAAAGCTGGATCGAAGCAGCTCAAGAGCAGATGACAAGAGTAAATTAGTGGAGCAGCTCAAGAGCAGATGAGAAGAGAAGAAGAGAGATTGGAACAGCTCGAAGTAAAGATCAGCTTAGCGCAAACCAGAACGGAAAAAAGATGATAAACTGGTTAAGGTCAAACCAGTTCGGATATCATGACAGATGCTATCAAATCTACGAGCTAACCGATTTGAATACAAGACTATACGAAGATTACTTTTCAGTATTCAAATCGATTTGCTTGTATTGTCTTCTCAAGTACAAGGCTCACATGCTTAAAGCAAAGAAAAGCCTGCAACGCATTAAAAGAAAAAGGACGCAAAGTAACAGTGTCAGAAGACTTTCAACGGCTACAACTTTGTGTCCAACGGATAAATATCCGCGTCAGGCTATAAATAACAAGAGCAGAGCACAAGTAAAGAAGAGAGTGAGCGTGGACAAAAAGAGTAGAGCCTAGAAGAGAGAAGTGTTGTGCAAATTCGAAATGTAAAATAGAAGAACGCACAACACAAGCTCTGTGAATACATTGGTGAAACCAGCTCGGACAGGAGCACTTCCCAGTGTTTGAGACTTTGGCTTTGAGAGATTGAGCGTACACTGTAATCTCACACACAATTCACGCATATACTTGAGTTGTGCAAAACAGAAAATTGAGTGAATCAAATCTGAAACTCTCCTTGTAGTCTATGGATAGAGACGTTAAACAAGTATCTCCTGCTTCTCAGCATCCTCATCACTGCCCGAGGCTCTAGACTCCCCATCTACCTGCCTAGCAATCCTACTCCTACCTCTCCTCGACGGCATTTACCAAAACTCAGAGGTAAGAAAAGAAGCAAATAAATCACACAGGCAGATAATCAAATCATACAATCATAGAGTCAGTCAAAATCAAAACTCAAACTCTGTGCCTAGACTCAAGTGTGATCAAAAGGAAACGAGCTCATCCCAATTTAAGCTCTGATACCAAAAATGTCAGGCCGCGTGCGCTAATACAAAAATTAGACACAAATATGGGGAAGCATCATAAAATATGGGCTAAAAAACAATAATGGGCCTGATCCAATATTATTCAAAATACATTCATACTCAAAATAAGAGTGAACTCAGAACTCAAACAACAACAGTCAATGACACAACAACTGATCCCCAACATAATAAAGGCACAGGACATCCCCTGGCTCAATATAAATATAATTACACTGGGACTCAAATCAAGATTGGGATCGACCAGCTGAAGCTCCGGTTTGTCCAGCCTGGTTAATTGAAGAGCCTGCCAGAGCCAATACAGACCAAGGCAGCCCAAAACAGGTAAAATAAACGAGGTCAAACCTCTGTACGAAGAGCACAATAAAAGCATCTATCATATCAGACAATGCAATATATCAATCGTGCAATGCATGAAAGGGGATACCAAAAATCATCGGTATGAAAAAATATAGCACAACGACTCAGCTGTGCGGATCTCATCAATCATCATCATCTGTGATCTTCAGGTGCGACGACTCAGCCGACAATCACAAGGCAGTGTGGTATTCGGGCACAACGACTCAGCTGGCCACCACATCAAAAACAGCGTTGGACCTTTCAGGCACGATGACTCAGCCGGCCGATCACAACGTGCAAAGGAACTCAGCTTCCAAAAGAATCGGGCTCAATATGTTTGCGTGAATGCACAGCAGACTCATGCTTAAAATCAATGCATATACTCAAACGCACAAACAGATATGAGCACAGAATCATCACACAGTCAATACAAATCACAGCAGCTAATACACGAAAGAAATATCCAAAGCTGATAACAAAGCTGCTAAAATCTAGCTCAATTCGTACCTCAATCAGCTTCTACCTCAACAGATCTTACAAAAACAATGGAGCAGCAACCAACTCAAGTCCTGTCCAAGCAGCTTCACGGCGAACACAACAGAAGCCACTACTAGCTCAAATCTGTTAAGATATCTCAATATCAACTCAAATCCAAAGCTATTAAAGAACGGAAGAACAACTGGTCCACAGTCACGAAGACACACAAACACTGTGACCACTTCGCGCTCTTCAAATCCGGCGACTCAAGTCTCCAAACTTGTATCAATCAAAAGCCTTAGAGAAGACGAGATCAGCGCTACCAGTCTTGCTCCAAATGGCGACGAAAAACGATGGAAATCTACGGAAATAGGGTTCGGGTGAACAGTAGCAATCGAGGGTTATCGGGGATGAAGATAAGGAATATCAGGTTCGAAAATACTCTAAGTGTTGATCGACACTTAATTTAAATCCCCATGTCTGAGATACAATGGAAATCAAATTCAGATCTCATTGCCAAGATAGAAGTCTCTCAATTCTGGCCTCAGCTATCGTTCACATCTGCCAACGTTAACTCAGTTTTGATCTCCTAACAAACAAGCGTTTCTGATACCAAAATGATGTCGCTCTTACTTATCAAAACGACGTAGCATCGGGGTCACGCTCTCAAAAACGATCGCGCTAACTCTCCTCAGATCTTGATCACATTTAAAATCATCAAACCGCACCGGTCTACACAGTACCGTTGACCAACGTTGACATCTGAACAACTCTGGTCCACTGACCATCGCTGACCTCCTCAAGTAGAAACTCACATCTGCTCACGCCCACTAAGCAGATTTCATTCACTAGCGTCAAGTCTGAATACGCAATACGACAGCGTTTCACTCCCTGCTCGCGACAATTCAAACAAACACGCTAGGGACAGATTTGAACATCCAGATCCCGCTCAAACTGAAATTCTGAAAAATCACCAAGTCTTCAAATCTGAAAACCCGATACTCAGAAACTCAATTAGCTACTTCTAAACCAAATTTGATTAGATAATTAAATCGTACATACAATTTATAGTCCTCACACCAAGCCACCCGATAACGACCAAAAGTCCACAACTGATCTGTTCTACCTCAGATCTAAGTATCCGAAATCACCAACAGAAAAACCAATTCCTTCAAATCTGAAAACTGGATAACTGACGTCTCCATTTGCTAATCCTCAACCAGATCTGATTAACCGATTAATCATAAATTAATAAATTTCTAGTCCTCACAGAAACAGCTTTGACTTGTCTGCGCTGACCAAATCTGATCACTAACTAACGACGTCGCACCGGGGTCCAGTTCTCATCAAATCTGATGCTCACTAAACGACGTCGCATCTATCACACACGGCCAACGCCAAATCTGGTATATACCTAACGAAATTGCATCACTTATACTCAACCCGTGTGTACCCGGGTAATCCAAAACGACATCGTTCCGTCTCCCACTTAGGACGACTCACTCATACACGCGAGTGTCAGATCTGGACGCTCAGATTTTATTGAAATCTGAAAACCCCGAACCGGTCTACTCAAGCCAAAAACCAAACCGATTCTCGCAGCGCTTCTAATTCTCTCGCGTGAGGTATTCTCAAAATCTGAACTCCAGCAATTAACGATACACCAAATCTGCCAGCGCTAACGCTCTCCCTTACTCAATGATACACACCTGATACACTACTAAGTCAAATCCGAAGCTTCTTAAAAGCTTACTCACCACGAGATACCTCTCAGGACTAAATCATCATTTAGATTTGACTAATTCTCTAGTTATTATATAGCCAATTCCAGCTTAATTCCCCAAATCTGCTCAAAACACGCCACTAATCAAACCTGTTAATTACAGTCCTCACACAAAAGCAGCACACAACTTGGAAACAGATTATATGGGTGTTCTACCAGCTGCTCTGCAAGCTGGTCCGAAACACATGAGATCTGGTCAGTTGAATCTTGAGCTGAAATAGCTCTGTGTTCTTGAACTTAAGTGCACTGAGATACAGATTGAGTAATGAAATAAAATAATGCTGAAATAACTCAAACTGAACTTTTATAAACGAAAGATCATTAACGGTTTTGTTTAACGCAATTGTTAAATATCCAATGCATATGAATGTAAATGCAGAAAGATGTAAAACGATACGCTGTGATTATTTTATGGAAGTTCGGAGCTGAATCTCCTACGTCTGCCCTTCTTCCGCGATCGGGAAGGATCCACTAGAAGACTTTGATTACAGCGGCCCCCCCTACAACCCGATCCTACGACAAGCAGCCGCAAGAACTCCTAGCCAACACTACACACCAGTCCGCAAGCTGCATGTGTCTAACTTAACTTCTTTCACGCTTCAGTGAGAAAGGATACATACACATCTTTAATGTCTCAGTGCTAAGGACAACATAGACCTTTGCGCCGATGTGCTAGGAAGGCAGAGGTGGATTATGTGACTCGACAGATTGGAGCGATGGACCTAGTGTTGGCTGGGTTTCAGAGGATGAATCCCCCGACGTTTACTGGTGTCGAGGCTGGTCTGTTGCTGAAGGCTGGCTTGAACACATGGAAGAGTTGTTTGACGCTGTGGAGTACTCGCAAGATAGGAGGCTGAAGTTAGCAGTGTTGCAGTTGAGAGAGCATGTGCAACGCTGGTGGAAGGGTACTTCTCGTGTCATGAGAGAGACTGGAGTTTTGATTTCTTGGGAGATCTTCTGTGCAGCTTTTCGACAGGAGTATACCCCCGAGTCTTTCTATAACAACCGTGAGCGGGAGTTCGACAATTTGAAGCAAGGGAACTTTAGGGTGGCCGAGTATGCCAGGCAGTTTTCTTCACTGTTGTCGTATGTTCCCCATGTTACGAACCAGGAGAGGACCAAGAGGAACAAGTTTTTGAGAGGGTTGAGGCCCGAGTTGTTCCGTATGGTGTTAGAAGGTTCCCGTACGATGTATGCAGAGGCGGTGGACAGAGCAGTGGATATTGAGGAGAGTCTGATGGAGGTGCAGAATCAGGTTCAGCCGACAGCTAGACGTAGTTTTCAACCTGTACACGAAGTGACGCCTTCTTTCCAATCTCCTCAAGTGACGCAACAGTCGAATCGTCAGAGGTTCAAGCCCCGAGGGAAACAGTTTAAGAAGCTTTCTAACTCGAGTTCTTCGGGTTCAATGAGCTCTGGTGGTAGTGGATCCGGAGGAGGAGTGACTTGTGGACAGTTGTGGAGGTCGTCATATGACTTCGTAGTGTCGGGGAGTTCAGGGCCTTTGCCATAACTGTGGGCAACCTGGACATTTCGCTCGAGTGTGTCCAGCTGGAGGAAAGTCTTTGGGTCAGTCGCAGCAAGGTTCAGCTAGTGGTTCTTCGCAGAGACTGCAACCTTTTGTTTAGTCCCAACGATCAGGTTTCCAACCCCGTGAACCGTCTAGGTTTGGTGGACCTTCGAGACCTCAGTTTCTGTGAACCTTTTGTTTAGTCCCAACGATCAGGTTTCCAACCCCGTGAACCGTCTAGGTTTGGTGGACCTTCGAGACCTCAGTTTCTGTGACCGCAGCAGGCTTAGGTGAACGCCTTGACGAGTGAGCAAGCTGCTGATATGCCTGAGAGGATTATTATAGGTACTTGTGCTATCTTCGATTTTCCTGCACGAGTTTTGTTTGATACTGGAGCATCACACTCTTTTTTTTCTGAGTTGTTTGTGTATGAGTGTGGGTTGAGTTCTTCCCCACTGTGTGATGTTGTCTCTGTATCTATCCCTGCCGGCGTGAGTTTGTTGTCCCGTGAGATGGTGTTGGATTGTGTTCTTAGGTTTGATGAGAATGAATTGGTGACTAATCTGATTGTCCTGGAGATTTGAGATTTTGATTGTATCTTGGGAATGGAGAGCGACAGTTGATTGTTTTCATGGTGTAGTGAGATTTAGGCCTGAATTTGGAGATAAATGGGATTTCTATGGTGCTGATTCACAACCTAAAATTCCTTTTATGTCTGCCATGGATATGTTTAGTTTGTTGTCCCTAGAGAATTCAGGGTTTATGATCTATGCCTTGGATGTGTCCCGAGTATCACGAGTATAGTTGAGCGATGTTACGATTGCTCGAGAATTTCCTGACGTGTTTCCGGATGAGATTCTTGGATTCCCTCGAGACAAGAGATTGACTTCAATATAGAGTTGGTGCAAGGGACAGCCCCGATTCCTAGAGCTCTGTATCGTTTGGCGCCAGTTGAGTTGAAGAAACTCAAAGTGCAGTTGCGTGATATTTTAGATAAGGGCTTCATTAGACCGAGTATGTCACCCTGGGGAGCTCCGATTCTTTTCGTGAAGAAGAATGATGGATCTATGAGGATGTGTGTGGATTTTTGACAGTTGAACAAAGCGACGATTAAGAACAAGTTTCCGTTGCCGAGGATTGATGACTTGTTCGACCAGTTGCAGGGATCTTCTATATAATCTAATATTGATCTGCGGTCTGGTTATCATCAGTTGCTGATCAGACACGCTGACATGGCGAAGATGGCATTCAGGACTAGATATGGACATTATGAGTTTCTGGTGATGCCATTTGGATTGACGAATGCTCCTGTTGTCTTCATGGATTTGATGAATTGCGTCTTCAGTGAGTATATCGATCGTTTTGTGATTTTCTTCATAGACGACATCCTGGTGTATTCGAAGAACTTCAGAGAGCAAAAAGAGCACTTGAGACTGGTTTTGCAGAAACTGAGAGACTCACAGCTGTATGCGAAGTTCAGCAAGTGTGAATTCTGGCTGGATAGAGTTGTCTTTTTGGGTCATGTCATTTCAGCGCAAGGGATTTCCGTGGATCCGAGTAAGGTCGAAGCAGTTCTAACTGGGAGCTACCTAGGAGTGTGACTGAGATCCGTAGTGCTGATCAGACACGCTGACATGGCGAAGATGGCATTCAGGACTAGATATGGACATTATGAGTTTCTGGTGATGCCATTTGGATTGACGAATGCTCCTGTTGTCTTCATGGATTTGATGAATTGCGTCTTCAGTGAGTATATCGATCGTTTTGTGATTTTCTTCATAGACGACATCCTGGTGTATTCGAAGAACTTCAGAGAGCAAAAAGAGCACTTGAGACTGGTTTTGCAGAAACTGAGAGACTCACAGCTGTATGCGAAGTTCAGCAAGTGTGAATTCTGGCTGGATAGAGTTGTCTTTTTGGGTCATGTCATTTCAGCGCAAGGGATTTCCGTGGATCCGAGTAAGGTCGAAGCAGTTCTTAACTGGGAGCTACCTAGGAGTGTGACTGAGATCCGTAGTTTCTTGGGTTTGGCTGGCTATTATAGGCTCTTTATTGAGAAGTTCTCTTTGATAGCTAGGCCGATGACTCAGTTGACCCAGAAAGATAGGAAGTTTGTTTGGTCTGATGAGTGTGAGTCGAGTTTCCAGTTTCTTAAGGAGAGGTTGACTACTGCTCCTATGTTAGCTTTGCTTTCGGGTTCTAGAGGTTTTGTAGTTTTCTCTGATGCCTCTCTGAGTGGTTTTGGATGTATGCTGATGCAGAACGGGTATGTGATAGCTTATGCGTCTCGACAATTGAAGCCCCATGAGATGAGATACCCCGTTCATGATTTAGAGTTGGCTGCGATAGTGTTTGCCTTGAAGATTTGGCGTCACTATTTGTATGGTGACCAATTTGTGGTGTATACCGACCACAAGAGTTTGAAGTATATCTTCACGCAGTCAGATTTGAATATGTACGCCGCTGGATGGAGTTGCTGAAGGATTTTGAATGTGAGATTCAGTATCAGCCTGGGCGGATGAATTTAGTGGCCGATGCTTTAAATAGGAAAGCCCAACAGGCGATGTTGACGTCCCAAAGTCCACGAGGATTTGGGGACTTCTGGATGGCGTTTTCAGCAGAGTGATCAGTGCTTTGTGGTTTCTTCTTTTTAGGTTGAGCCAAAGATTGAAGCAGACATTAGAGCAGCGCAGAGGACTGATCCGTATGTTCATGAGCTGAATGGTCAGTTTGAGGATTTTTCGGTTGCTTCTGACGGATGCTTGAGATTTCGAGGTAGGTTGGTGGTTCCGAATTTGATTTATTTTAATGAAGCCATTTTGAATGAAGCTCATTGTAGTCGTTACAGTGTGCATCCGGGCGAGAAGAATATGTATCATGCTTTGAAGTCTCACTATTGGTGGGAAGGCATGAGGAATGACATCTCTGGATTTGTAGCTCGATGTTTGAATTGCCAACAGGTCAAGGCTGAGAGGATGAGACCTGGTGGATTGCTACATAGTTTAGAAGTGCCTCAGTGGACTTGGGAGCACATCGCCATGGATTTTGTGACGCATTTGCCTCGATCGAATAGGGGATGTGATGTTGTTTGGGTTGTTATTGATAGACTTTCGAAGTCAGCCCATTTCGTTCCCTATGATGTGAGTTGTTCGATGAAGATGATGGTGCGACTGTACATTGACCATGTAGTGAGATTGCATGGAGTGCCGATTTCAATAGTGTCTGATAGAGATCCAAGGTTTACTTCTCGATTCTGTAAGAGCTTGCAGACAGCGACGGGTTCGAGATTGGCTATGAGTACAACCTATCACCCATAGACAGATGGTCAATCTGAGAGGACCATTCAGATTTTAGAGGATATGCTGCGAGAATTTGTTTTGGATTTCAGTGGTGGCTGGCAGGATTTCTTGTCCCTAGTTGAGTTCTCTTATAACAACAGCTACCAGGTGACTATTGGGATGGCACCTTTTGAAGCGCTGTATGGTCATAAGTGTAGATCACCGATCTGCTGGGAGGAGATTGGTGAAAAGCAGTTGTCTACTCCTGAGTTTATGCAGCTCATGAAGGATCAGATTGAGTTGATTCGGAGTAGGATGAAAGCTGCTCAAGATCGACATGCTAGCTATGCTAACAAGAGATGCAGACCTTTGGAGTTTCAGGTTGGCGATCGAGTGTTTCTCAATGTTTCTCCTTTCAAGAGTGTGATGAGGTTTCGATTGAAGGGTAAGTTGGCTCCTAGATTCGTTGGTCCCTTTGAGATCTTTGAGAGGATCGGACAGTTGGCTTATAGGTTGAGGCTTCCTGATAAGTTAGCAGCGATGCATGATGTGTTTCATGTGTCAATGTTGAGAAAATATGAGCCAGATCCGTCCCATGTGTTGAGGACTGATGAAGTTGAGCTAGATTCTACCTTGAGCTGTGTTGAATATCCAGTGCAGATTCTAGATAGGAAGGAGAGCAGCTGAGGAATAAGGTTATTCCGTTGGTGATGGTCCAATGGAGCAAGCATGGTCGTGAGGAAGCTACCTGGAAAGTTGAAGAGAAAATGAGGCAGGAATGGCCTCATATGTTTGAGCTTTGACAGTGGAGTTGTGTTGGTCAGTTCTAGTGTTTTGTTGATTCTGCTGTGTTTGCTTTTGATTTGAAGGTTCTGTTTAGCATTGAGTAATGCTGGGCGTTATGGCATAGGTATATTAGGAATGGTGTCTAGTATACTGTGTCGTGAATATGCCATTTGGTTGCTGTGATTGTTGATTTTTGGATCTGATGCCGTAACTGATTTTGACGACAAAATCGATTTCTAGTGGGGAAAATGTGAGGACTAGAAATTGTAAGTACGATTTAATTAGCTAATCAGATTTGGTTTAGAATTAGCTAGTTGAGTTTCTGAGTATCGGGTTTTCAGATTTGAAGACTTGGTGATTTTTCAGAATTTCAGTTTTGAGCGGGATCTGGATGTTCAGATCTGTCCCTCGCATGTTTGTTTGAATTTTCGCGAGTAGGGAGTGAAACGCTGTCGAATTGTTTTCAGACTTGACGCTAGTGAATGAAATCTGCTTAGAGGGCGTGAGCAGATGTGAGTTTCTACTCGAGGAGGTTAGCGATGGTCAGTGGTCCAGAGTTGTTCATATGTCAACGTTGGTCAACTGTACTGTGTAGACCGGTGCGGTTTGATGATTTTAAATATGATCAAGATCTGAGGAGAGTTAGCGGGATCTGTTTTGAGAGCGTGACCCTGATGCTACGTCATTTTGATAAGTAAGAGCGACGTCGTTTTGGTATCAGAAACGCGTGTTAGAGTTGTTCATATGTCAACGTTGGTCAACTGTACTGTGTAGACCGGTGCGGTTTGATGATTTTAAATATGATCAAGATCTGAGGAGAGTTAGCGGGATCTGTTTTGAGAGCGTGACCCTGATGCTACGTCATTTTGATAAGTAAGAGCGACGTCGTTTTGGTATCAGAAACGCGTGTTTGTTTGGAGATCAGAACTGAGTTAACGTTGGCAGATGTGAACGATAGTTGAGGCCAGAATTGAGAGACTTCTGCCTTGGCAATGAGATCTGAACTAATCGGTGAATTTATTTCCATTGTAGCTCAGACATGGGGATTTAAATTAAGTGTCGATCAACACTTAGAGTATTTTCGAACCTGATATTCCTTATCTTCATCCCCGATAACCCTCGATTGCTACTGTTCACCCGAACCCTATTTCCGTCGATTTCAGTCGTTTCTCGTCGCCGTTTGGAGCAAGACTGGTAGCGCTGAGCTCGTATTCTCTATGGCTTTTGATTGATACAAGTTTGGAGACATGAGTCTCCGGATTTGAGGAGCGCGAAGTGGTCGCAGTGTTCGTGTGTCTTCGCGACTGTGGACCAGTAGTTCTTCCGTTCTTTAACAGCTTTGGATTTGAGTTGATATTGAGATATCTTAACATATTTGAGCTAGTAGTGGCTTCTGTTGTGTTCGCCGTGAAGCTGCTTGGACAGTAGACTTGAGTTGGTTGCTGCTCCCTTGTTTTTGTAAGATCTGTTGAGGTAGAAGCTGATTGAGGTACGAATTGAGCTAGATTTTAGCAGCTTTGTTTTCAGCTTTGGGATATTTCTTTCGTGCATTAGCTACTGTGATTTGTATTGACTGTGTGATGATTCTGTGCTCATATCTGTTTGTGCGTGTGAGTATATGCAATGATTTTAAGCATGAGTCTGCTGTGCATTCACGCATACATGTTGAGCCCGATTCTTTTGGAAGATTAGTTCCTTTGCAAGTTGTGATCGGCCGGCTGAGTCGTCGTGCCTGAAAGGTCCAATGCTGTTTTTGATGTGGTGGCCAGCTGAGTCGTTGTGCCCGAATACCACACTGCCTTGTGATGGTCGGCTGAGTCATCGCACCTAAAGATCACAAGATGATGATGATTGATGAGATCAGCACAGCTGAGTCGTTGTGCTATACTTTTGCCTACCGGTGATTTTTGGTAGCCCCTTTCATGCATTGCCCGATTGATATATTGCATTGTCTGATATGATAGATGCTTTTATTGTTCTTTTCGTACTGAGGTTTGACCTCATTTATTTTACCTGTTTTGGGCTGCCTTGGTCTGTATTGGCTCTGGCAGGTTCTTCAGGTAACCAGGCTGGACAGAGCGGAGCTTCAGCTGGTCGATCCCCATTTTGATTTGAGTCCCAGTGTAATTATATTTATATTGAGCCAGGGGATGTCCCGTGCCTTTATTTATGTTGGGGATCAGTTGTTGTGTCATTGACTGTTGTTTTTTGAGTTGTGAGTTCACTCTTATTTTGAGTATGAATGTATTTTATGAGTAATATTGGATCAGGCCCATTATTGTTTTTTAGCCCATATTTTATGATGCTTCTGCATATTTGTGTCTAATTGTTGTATTAGCGCACGTGGCCTACCATTTTTGATATCAGAGCTTAAACTGGGATGAGCTCGTTTCCTTTTGATCACACTTGAGTCTAGGCATAGAGTTTGAGTTTTGATTTTGACTGACTCTGTGATTGTATGATTTCATTATCTACCTCTATGATTTATTTACTTGTTTTCTTACCTATGAGTTTTGGTAGATGCCGTTGAGGTGAGGTAGGAGTAGGATTGCTAGGCAGGTAGATGGGGAGTCTAGAGCCCCGGGCAGTGATGAGGATGCTGAGCAGCAAGAGATAACTTTGCGCCGATGTGCTAGGCAGACAGAGGTGGATGATGTGACTCGACAGATTGGAGAGATGGAGCTAGTGTTGGCTGGGTTACAGAGGATGAATCCCCCGACGTTTACTGGTGTCGAGGCTGGTCTGTTGGCTGAAGGCTGGCTTGAGCACATGGAAGAGTTGTTTGACGTTGTGGAGTACTCTCAAGATAGGAGGCTGAAGTTAGCAGTGTTGCAGTTGAAAGAGCATTTGCAACGCTGGTGGAAGGGTACTTCTCGTGTCATGAGAGAGACTGGAGTTTTGATTTCTTGGGAGAGCTTCTGTGCAGCTTTTCGACAGGAGTATAGCCCGAGTTGTTCCTTATGGTGTTAGCTGGTTCCCTTGCGACGTATGCTGAGGTGATGGACAGAGCAGTGGATATTGAGGAGAGTCTGATGGAGGCGAAGAATCAGGTTCAGCCGACAGCTAGACGTAGTTTTCAACCTGTACCGGAAGTGATTCCTTCTTTCCAATCTCCTAAATGACGCAACAGTCTAATCGTCAAAGGTTCAAGCCCCGAGGGAAACAGTTTAAGAAGCGTTCTAAATCGAGTTCTTCGGGTTCAGTGAGCTCTGGTGGCAGTGGCTCCGGAGGAGGAGTGACTTGTGGGCAGTGTGGAGGTCGTCAAATGACTTCGCTGTGTCGTGGAGTTCAGGGCCTTTTCCATAACTGTGGGCAGCCTGGACATTTTGCTCGAGTGTGTCCGGCTGGAGGACAGTATTTGGGTCAATCGCAACAAGGTTCAGCTGGTGTTTCTTCGCAGAGGCCCAAACCTTTTGTTCAGTCCCAACGATCAGGTTTCCAACCCCGTGAACCATCTAGGTTTGGTGGACCTTCGAGACCTAAGTTTTTGGGACCACAGCAGGCTCAGGTGAACACCTTGACGAGTGAGCAAGCTACTGATATGCCTGAGAGGATTATTACAGGTACTTGTGCTATCTTTGATTTTCCTGCACGAGTTTTGTTTGATACTGAAGCATCACACTCTTTTATTTCTGAGTTGTTTGTGTATGAGTGTGGGTTGAGTTCTTCCCCACTGTGTGATGTTGTCTTTGTATCTACCCCTGCTGGCGTGAGTTTGTTGTCCCGTGAGATGGTGTTGGATTGTGTTCTTAGGTTTGATGAGAATGCATTGGTGACTAATCTGATTGTCCTGGAGATTAGAGATTTTGATTGTATCTTGGGAATGGATGTGTTGTCAAGTTATAGAGCGACAGTTGATTGTTTTCATGGTATAGTGAGATTTAGGCCTGAATTTGGAGATAATGGGATTTCTATGGTGCTGATTCGCGACCTAAAATTCCTTTTGTGTTTGCCATGGAGATGTTTAGTTTGTTGTCGCTAGAGAATTCATGTTTTATGATCTATGCCTTGGATGTTTCTCGAGTATCGCGAGTAGAGTTGAGCGATGTTACGATTGCTCGAGAATTTCCTGACGTTTGATATTCCTGGATTCCCTCCGAGATGAGAAATTGACTTCAGTATAGAGTTGGTTCCAGGGACAGCCTCGATTTCTAGAGCTCCGTATCATTTGGCGCCAGCTGAGTTGAAGGAACTCAAAGAGCAGTTGCGTGATCTTAGAAAATGGCTTCATTAGACCGAGTATGTCGCCCTAGGGAGCTCCGATTCTTTTCGTGAAGAAGAAGGATGGATCTATGAGGATGTGTCTGGATTTTTGGCAGTTGAACAAAGCGACGATTAAGAACAAGTATCCGTTGCCGAGGATTGATGACTTGTTCGACCAGTTGCAGGATCTGCTGTATACTCTAAGGTTGATCTGCGGTCTGGTTATCATCAGTTGCGGATCACAGACGCTGACGTGGCGAAGACGGCATTCAAGACTAGGTATGGACATTATGAGTTTCTGGTGATGCCATTTGGATTGACGAATGCTCCTGCTGTCTTCATGAATTTGATGAATCGCGTCTTCAGTGAGTATATCGATCGTTTTGTGATTGTCTTCATAGATGACATCCTGGTGTATTCGAAGAACTTCAGAGAGCATAAAGAGCACTTGAGACTTGGTTTTGCAGAAACTGAGAGACTCACAGCTGTATGCGAAGTTCAGCAAGTGTGAATTCTGGCTGGATAGAGTTGTCTTTTTGGGTCATGTCATTTCAGCGCAAGGGATTTCCGTGGATCCGAGTAAGGTCGAAGCAGTTCTTAACTGGGAGCGACCTAGGAGTGTGACTGAGATTCGTAGTTTCTTGGGTTTGACTGGCTATTATAGGCGCTTTATTGAGATGTTCTCTTTGATGGAAAGGCCGATGACTCAGTTGACCCAGAAATATAGGAAGTTTGTTTGGTCTGATGAGTGTGAGTCTAGTTTCCAGTTTCTTAAGGAGAGGTTGACTACTGCTCCTGTGTTAGATTTGCCTTCGGGTTCCAAAGGTTTTGTAGTTTGCTCTGATGCCTCTCTTAGTGGTTTGGGATGCGTGCTGATGCAGAACGGGTATGTGATAGCTTATGCGTCTCGACAGTTGAAGCCCCATGAGACGAGACACCCCGTTCGTGATTTAGAGTTGGCTGCGATAGTGTTTCCCTTTAAAATTTGGCGTCACTATTTATATGGTGAACAATTTGTGGTGTATACCGACCACAAGAGTTTGAAGCATATGTTCATGCAGTCAGATTTGAATATGAGGCAACGCCGCTGGATGGAGTTGCTGAAGGATTTTGAATGTGAGATTCAGTATCAACCTGGGCGGATGAATTTAGTGGCCGATTCTTTAAGTAGGAAAGCCCAACCGACGATGTTGACGTCCCAAAGTCCACGAGGATTTGGGGACTTCTGGGTGGCGTTTTCAGCAGAGTGATCAGTGCTTTGTGGTTTTTTCTTTTCAGGTTGAGCCACAGACTGTAGCAGACATTAGAGCAGCGCAGAGGACTGATCCGTATGTTCATGAGTTTAAGATTAAAGCTCAAAATGGTCTGTATGAGGATTTTTTGGTTGCTTCTGATGGATGCTTGAGATTTCGAGGTAGGTTGGTGGTTCCGAATTTGATTGATTTGAAGGAAGCCATTTTGAATGAAGCTCATTGTAGTCGTTACAGTGTGCATACGGGCGAGAAGAAGATGTATCATGCTTTGAAGTCTCACTATTGGTGGGAAGTCTTTATCGTGTTTGCCATGAAAATTTGGCGTCACTATTTGTATGGTGAACAATTTGTGGTGTATACCGACCACAAGAGTTTGAAGCATATGTTCATGCGCCGCTGGATGGAGTTGCTGAAGGATTTTGAATGTGAGATTCAGTATCAGCCTGGGCGGATGAATTTAGTGGCCGATGCTTTAAGTAGGAAAGCCCAACCGACGATTTTGACGTCCCAAAGTCCACGAGGATTTGGGGACTTCTGGGTGGCGTTTTCAGCAGAGTGATCAGTGCTTTGTGGTTTTTTCTTTTCTGGTTGAGCCACAGATTGTAGCAGACATTAGAGCAGCGCAGAGGACTGATCTGTATGTTAATGAGTTGAAGATTAAAGCTCAGAATGGTCAGTCTGAGGATTTTTCGGTGGCTTCTGATGGATGCTTGAGATTTCGGGGTAGGTTGGTGGTTCCGAATTTGATTGATTTGAAGGAAGCCATTTTGAATGAAGCTCATTGTAGTCGTTATAGTGTGCATCCGGGCGAGAAGAAGATGTATCATGCTTTGAAGTCTCACTATTGGTGGGAAGCATGAGGAATGACATCTCTGGATTTGTAGCTCGTGTTAGAATTGCCAACAGGTCAAGGCTGAGAGGATGAGACCTGGTGAATTGCTACAGAGTTTAGAAGTGCCTAAGTGGAATTGGGAGCACATCGCCATGGATTTTGTGAAGCATTTGCCTCGATCGAATATGGGATGTGATGCTGTTTGGGTTGTTGTTGATAGACTTTCAAAGTCAGCCATTTCGTTCGCTATGATGTGAGGTGTTCGATGAAGAAGATGGCACGACTGTACATTGACCATGTAGTGAGATTGCATGGAATGCCGGTTTCAATAGTTTCTGATAGAGATCCAAGATTTACTTCCCGATTATAAGAGCTTGTAGACAGCGATGCGTTCGAGATTGGCTATGAGTACAACCTATCACCCACAGAAAGATGGTCAATCTGAGAGGACCATTCAGATTATAGAGGATATGCCGCGAGAAGTTGTTTTGGATTTCAGTGGTGGCTGGCAGGATTTCTTGTCCCTAGTTGAGTTTGTTAGACTAGATGCCCAACTAGCCAACTTGTGGCGTGTGGGTTTTATTGAATATTTGTATAAAGATCTTTATTTATGAAATTCGTATTTCTTTATGGCATTCTTTATCTTCATTATTGATTTATAATGTTAACAATTGTGTTGGATAAAGACCTAAAATGCACCATAGTGTATGTTAGATGTGATAGTGGATATGATGGCTATCATGAAACACATTTAATAGTCACAGTGTATTCTGAATTCGTTCCTAGTCGATTGGGCCGTCAAAATGAGGATAAGGCCGCCCGAGCTCGAGACTAGCATCTGCGATGTGAAGTACCACGTTTCATTGGTAGGGAACATTGTGATGTTCTGAGCATGCAGATGGATAGTGACCTGGTGATCTATCGAACTACCCTCGTTCGGACTTTCCAAGTGGTTACCATTTGTCGAGTGGATAAGTCCGAGGTCTTGGTTG
>KV006572.1:75723-90372 GCA_001598015.1 Dorcoceras hygrometricum
CAGGGAGTTGGCGTTGAAGGTCATGAGAGCACTACCCAAAGAATGGGACGTGAAGACAATGGCCATGAGGGAGTCAAAAGACTTGAACAGAAAGATTTAGCGCTGTGGTGATTGAGCTGAATAGTTTGGGCAAAGAATACAGCAACAGGGAGTTGGCGTTGAAGGTCATGAGAGCACTACCCAAAGAATGGGACGTGAAGACAATGGCCATGAGGGAGTCAAAAGACTTGAACAAGCTAGAGCTGCACGATTTTTTCGCCAACTTGAAAGCATATGAGTTTGAGTTGGAGACAAGATCAGAAGCTGGACCCTCCACCTCCCAGCCAACCCAATCCCTTGCTGCTACAACTGCTGAACAGTGCTCTCCCAGCACTAGCAAATCTGCCGACCAACTTAGTGACGACGTCATGTCCCTCTTCGCAAAGAAGTTTGGGAAATTCATGAGAAGATCCTTCAACCCTTCCTCTCCTTACAACAGTTTTAATAAATCTGTATCTAATGTGATATGTTTCAATTGTGAACGACCAAGGCACTTTGAAGCTGAATGCAACAGGCCCAAGAAAGATGACAGATACAGAAGAGATGAGAAGAAGGAGGATAGATACAAGAAGGAGGATCGGTACAACCGTGATGACAAGAATGATGATAAAAATGTCGAAAGATCCAAGGAGCAATCCAAGGATAGGTGGATGAGGATGAGAAGTGACACGAAACCCAGTCGCAAGCATGATAGGAAAGTACTGGTTGCTGAGTAAAGCACCAAAAGCTGGGCAGACACTGACTCAGACTCATCCAGCAGCAGTTCATCTTCAAGAGACAGTGAACAGGAGGAAGTTCATTGTTTCATGGCTGACCAGATGGATGATGACGAGGTATTCGATTTTTCCAACACTGAATTTACACGTGATGACCTTGTCACTGCACTAAATGACATGGTCAAAGAGTACATGAAGCTTTCTCACTTATTCGAGGAAGCTAAAGCTGAAAACATGAGTCTAAAAAGTAGTTCGATTGAATCAAGCTCTGATGAGTTTGAGAATATTGATGGTCCCAGAAATAGGATCACTAAGTAAACAGGAGTTCAGAAGGGGCGGGGGGTGAATGAACTCCTTTGGGTTTTTGAAATCTTTTAAAATGTTTTGGAATCTCAGTTTTATGCAAGCTTCTCGGCCAACAATATTTGTGAGGAAAAAGGCCGATTAACTTGTGAACAGTGAATAACAAGAAATAATAAATAAATTCTGTATGCAAAAGATAGAGTCAGGAATTTTTTTCTGGAAGTTCGGACTTCAATGTCCTACGTCTCCCCTTCTTCCTCCTCGTAAGGTATCACTAGAAGATTTGATGAGAGTAGTCCTTCTACAAACACCCGATCCCATAACCCGCAGCTACGAGAACTCCTAGTATCTCACAACAACAATCCAAGAAGACACAGCTGCTGGTTTACAACCCTTGTATGTTTTTCGAACTTCTTCACAAAGACAGTTCGTTACAGACTCAAAGGATATGACAATGAATACAAGATATGAGTACTGTAAAATTCTCTGGTTTGTAAAACAATGAAACTTTATGATTCAACAGGGTGAACCAGAGAATGGACTCGAAGGATTTATCTATGAAAATCAACACTTGAATGTTCTTCGAGTCTTGTCAGCTTTTGAATGTTTCAACAAATAGATAGCTCTGGGAGTATTTTGACAGCGTTTCAGTAATAGCAATGGAGAGAGTTATTTCTTCAATTCAAAATAACTGCTATTTATACTCTTCGTTCAACGGTCGATGAATCCTTCAAAGGAAAATAAATCCCGTTTGAATTGCTGCCAAAATTGTACACCGTAATTCCTGCTCCACTACAAGGTAAATTGCTCATTGACAGAGCCAATTTGTCTTCTTTCCATTTCTGTGCAAACAATGAAAAACAGCCTCTGTACATCGTACTATTACCCAAAATAGTACCTACGTTGTCTCCTCAATTTCAGGCAATTGTACGATTCTACATATCTTTTCCATTTTGAGTATTTGATCGTATTTGAATCAATTAAACTTGCGCCTGAAATTACTTTGATAACCAGATCCAATTTCCTTCATCGTGGTTTCAAATGTTGCGACTGGAAAATACTTGTATGCATCGACTGGTTTTCCACGTGTGATTTTCCAGCGCCTGGTTCTTTATATAATCCAACGACTGGTTTTTAACGCGAAGTCAAAACGCTGTCATATCAACTTTATTCAAGCGACATCGTTTTGGCTACAATCACCCTCGACTGGTTAAATAAAACCCTGTAGCTCTCGTCTAGATATAGCGCCATTGTAGCTTGCGTCTGGTTTCAATACGGTGTCGCTTCAACTAATTTAAACCTTGTCGTTTTCACATGCTACTATTCGAATTCTTGCGTCTGGATTACCAATACTATCTTGCGACTGGTTAGTTAAAACGCTGACGTTTTAACTCATCCATACGACATCGTTTTGCTAAACCCTTGAGTGGTTATATACTTCACTGTTGCTGCGTCTGAATTACAAACTACTGTTCACTGCGTCTGGATAGAAACCACTGTTCACTGCATCTAGATACAAACCACTGTTCACTACGTCTGGATACAAACCACTGTTCACTGCGTGTGGATACAAACCACTGTTCACTGCGTCTGGAAATTAACAACAATCCTGTCGACTGGTTCCTCCTTTCCTATTGACAACACCAGATTTAATTTGTTCTATTTTGTTATCACCAAAACTATAAATTTTATCCTAACAATTTCCCCCTTTTTGGTGATGACAAAACTTCAGCAGCCGTGATAAATAGATAGGCAAAAATAAATTGCACACGAACTGCTGAAAAGCAAATTTTCATTAAACAGATAGAATTGTACATAAGATTTGTACAAAAGAAATTAACACCAATTCTATCCTCTTCTCCTTTTGTAAGCTCCACTCCTGCTTAGTCTACGTTCTCTCCTTTCTCTGGCTCTTTCTCTCTCAAGCCTATCAGACTCCCTTCTATCAGCTTCAATAACTCTCTCCGCGGCCTCTTCTATAGTAATAACTTGTCCACTCTCTATATGTGTCTCCGCGCCTGTTCAGCTCTCTCTGCAAAAGTTCCAGTCGTTGGTGGAAGCGTACTGGGGCGGCTGCTACTGCCTATTTCCCCCTTTTTGGCAACACCACCTCTTATGTAATCGGCGATGTCACCAACTTGGGTGGAAAGGCTGAGTATATCTGCTGCTATCTTTGTTTGAAAAACCAATTGTTCACTCCTGATAGCAGATATTTTCCCATCCAACGCAGTGAGCTTGGAATCGTGTTCTCTTTGCTTCTTCTTTATATCAAATAAATCTTGAAAGATAGTGCCAACTGGAGCCATCAGTTTCCCATCCAGTTGCTGGTCTCTTCTTTGACACCATCTTCTTTACCGGTGTTTTCCTTGCTCGAGGTGCATCTGCCACCTATTTTATCCCAACGTTTTCATTAACAGAAACAAATCGGTGCACTGTATTTTCATTCAAAATTCTTGGAACAGGAAATGCTCTCGATTCACCCAGCTCCAATCCGCGAACATTTCTCAATAGGACACAGATTTGAATTGCGTAACCCTTCGCCTGTCGCGAACCAGGGGTTACCATCTCCTTGAAAACACCAAACAGAAGACTGATCCAGTTGATTTTTACGTCAAAAGTGATCGCCTTCATCTGTAAAAATTGATCACGAGTCACAGAATCAAAGGACCTAGCCTTGACATAGATTTTATTTGCCAGGATATCTTGCAACAGACGATATTGAAATTTCAAGGCCTTCTACAGACAAGACATACTTACTTGTTCTTTGGAGTCAGAAAATAGACTGCGAGCATCAAAAACAAAATTCTTCGGAACATCCGTTAAGTCAATCAGACCCTCGGTGGGCAACTCAAAAGCCGCTGCAAAATTTCCTGAGAAATTTCAATCGCCGTACCACCTATGGTGCTGACCACCATGCCATCCTCTCTTGATCCAGTTGATTTTTACGTCAAAAGTGATCGCCTTCATCTGTAAAAATTGATCACGAGTCACAGAATCAAAGGACCCAGCCTTGACATAGATTTTATTTGCCTGGATATCTTGCAACAGACGATATTGAAATTTCAAGGCCTTCTACAGACAAGACATACTTACTTGTTCTTTGGAGTCAGAAAATAGACTGCGAGCATCAAAAACAAAATTCTTCGGAACATCCGTTAAGTCAATCAGACCCTCGGTGGGCAACTCAAAAGCCGCTGCAACATTTCCTGAGAAATTTCAATCGCCGTACCACCTATGGTGCTGACCACCATGCCATCCTCTCTGACTGAGCTATTTGCGAAGAACTCTGTTAAAGCATCTTCGTAGAACACGATGGGACAACCCAAAAATTCCTTGAGCCACATTTCGATGAGAGTTTCGAACATCTGTACCATACCGGCGTCGTCAAGGCCAAACACAGATTCGAAGTCGATATGGTGACTGTTGCTAATAAGGGAGGATGCCATTTCAGGTAAACGATAGAGTGCTAGAGTGCCTGTAAAGTATTTGCAAGAGAAAACACAAGAGAATACGATTGTACGATAACGCAAGTGTCTCGAGGTAGGAGACAAAGAATAGTAAGCGCGTAATATATATAAGGAATACGAAGCGTTTTAAAAAAAATTGGGAACGGTGTAGATGTGACTGTTGGAATGATGACAAAGACACGTGTCAGTCATCGAGAGACGCGTACTATTTTTGGAAAATATTTTCAAAATATTTTAACAGTACTGAGTAAAAGATTTGCAATATATTTTAATCAAATAGAATATTTTTCAAAGAATATTTGCAAAATAAATATTTTAATCATAGGAACGCGCGCCAAAATTTAATAAGTCACAACTGCTGCGTCTGGTTTAATAACCTTGCAGCTGGAATTTTAATATATCGCCAGGTAGGAAAAATCTGGTCACAAATAAGTATCAGCCGTATATATGCAACGTCTGGGTGTCAAGACGCAACATATTCAGTCGACGTCACACTTAACAATCCAGATCTTGGTTCCCCCTGTGACTGGTACATACCTGCGACTGGTACCTTGCAACTGGTATCTTGCGACTGGTACCTTGCGACTGGTATTCTCCAACGTAAGTTGCTACCTTTGACTGGTTGTCAACTGTTCCCCGTTAACAAGTGACTTGCAGCTGAGGTAGGCAACAGCTTTCAATCTGCAAATTTGTTAGCGCACAGACAGATCATGGCAATTCAAGGAGACCTAATATGTTTCTAAAATAAGAAAACTTAGCGTCTGGCAGAGGCTTTGTGAAGATGTCAGCAACTTGTTGCTCCGTCGACACGTACTCTAACCGGACGTCCTTCTTTAGCACGTGGTCTCTTATAAAGTGATGCCTGATATCGATGTGCTTGGTCCGTGAGTGCAGTACAGGGTTCTGGGTGATTGCAATTGCAATTGTGTTGTCGCATAGAAGGGAAGCTTTGGAAGCATCAATGCCGTAATCCTTCAATTGATGTTGAATCCAGAGGATTTTGGCGCAACAACTGCCAGCAGCAAGATACTCTACTTTCAGCTGTTGACGTGGCAATTGATGTCTGCTTCTTACTAAACCAGGATATCAATCGATCCCCCAAGAATTGACACGTTTCACCTGTGCTTTTGCGATCAATCCTGCAACCTGCGTAATCTGCATCACTGTACCCAATTAGTTGAAAGCCGGAGTCTTTGGGATACCAAAGACCCACGTTGGAAGTACCCTTTAAATACATCAATATTCGCTTTACAGCAATGTAATGCGATTGCTTTGCCTCTGCTTGAAATCTAGCACACATACAGACAGCAAACATGATGTCTGGTCTTCTAGCAGTCAAATATAGCAAATAGCCTATTATACCACGATACAAAGATACCTCGATGGCAGTTCCAGCTTCATCTTTGTCGAGTTTGATTGTGGAGCTCATGGGAGTCGCTGCTGCTGAACTATTTTCCATTCCAAATTTCTTCAGCAGTTCTTTTGTATATTTCGCCTGGTTAATGAAAATTCCATTTTCCAGCTGGCGTACTTGTAAGCCCAAAAAGAATGTCAGTTCCCCCATCATGCTCATCTCAAACTTATCCTGCATCATCTTAGAAAATCTCTTGCACAGTTTGGGGTTAGTTGACCCAAAAATAATATCGTCAACGTAAATTTGAACAAGTAAGACATGGTCATCTTTAACAAATTTAAACAATGTCTTATCTACTGTGCCTATAGTGATTTGATGTTCAAGCAGGAATTTTGTGAGTGTATCATACCAAGCTCTGGGTGCTTGTTTCAACCCATATAGAGCTTTATCCAGTTTGTAAACAAAGTCTGGATGTGTATGATCTATGAAGCCAAGAGGTTGTGCAACATACACTTCCTTTGTCAAGACGCCATTTAGAAAGGCACTCTTGACATCCATCTGAAAGACTTTGAAGTCTTTATATGCAGCATATGCAAGAACATGCGTATGGCCTCTAATCTTGCTACAGGTGCAAAGGTCTCATCAAAGTCTATACCTTCCATTTGCCTAAAGCCTTGTGCAACCAGCCTAACTTTATTTCGTGTTACTACTCCATCTTCATTCAGTTTATTTCTAAAGACCCAACGTGTTCCTATCACTGAATGATTATTAGGTCTAGGTACAAGTGTCCATACTTTATTGCGTTCAAATTGATTGAGTTCCTCTTGCATAGCATCTATCCAACTTGGGTCTTCTAAGGCCTCATCTATTACCTTAGGTTCTATATGCAAAAGAAAAGCAGCATCAAAATGATCATACTGAGATAGCTGGCCTCGCGTGCGAACAGGGGATTCGAAATTACCTATGACATGCTCAGGTGCATGATTTCTATTCCACCGGAGATCAAGTCCAATGGGATTTATTCTTTGTTGTTCCCCCTGTGTTGCTGGAAGGTTTGCAACGACTGGATCAGCAGACGCTATAATATGTGGAGCATCGCTGGCTTGTGCGTCTGCTTCCAACTGGTAAGAAGTGCTTGCGACTGGTTGATCAGTCGTTGGTGAAGACATGCTTGCAGCTGGATATCCAGATGTTGATCTTGTGAAGCTTGCGACTGGGTCACCAGTAGTTCATTGCGATGTCAATTGATAAGTAACGCTTGCGACTGGCTGTCCAGACGCCATTTGAGGTGAAGTGCTTGCTACTGGTTGCGCTACGTCTTGTATCTCAATATTCATGGTTGCAACGTCTGATTGTACATTGGTATAAACATTTCCAGTAGCTGGTGCACTTGATGCATTATGATCCACGACTGGTTGTTCTTCCTCAGTTGTATATCTTTGTGGCACGTCGTTGTCGTCTGATTCCTCAAGACTTGTTGACTCAAGTCGTGAACATAAGTCATGTAAACTTGCAGCTGAGTTTGATTTGAAGCTAAATATCAGGTTTCTTGTCATTCCAGATCTCATAGGGGGTTTTATCGTGCATCCTGTTAATCATTAATCTGTTTTGAGTGTGCATGCTGTGTTAACTGCTTCTGCCCAAAATTTTTGAGAAATCCCAGAATAAGCAATCATAGATCTAGCAGCTTCTTTTAAAGTGCGATTTCTCCTCTCAGCTAAACCAGTTTTTTGGGGAGTTCTAGCTGCAGAAAGCTCATGCTTTATTCCAATATCATCCAGATAAGAAGATAATTTTTTATTTAAAAACTCTGTTCCTCGATCACTCCTTATCCGGTTGACTGCACAAGATTTGTCATTTTGCAAACGTTTTAAAAGCCTAATAAACTGGTCAGCGGTATCAGATTTTGCCGTTAAAAACACCACCCAAGTATATTTAGTAAAATCATCAACAACGACTAGGGTGTAGTTCATTCCCCCTAAGCTGGTTATAGAAACAGGACCAAAAAGATCCAAATGCAAAATCTCTAAGCTTCGGGAAGAACGCTTACCGCCTTTTGTTTTGAAAGTGGATTTTATTTGTTTTCCCAGTTGACATGATGCACAAATCTTGTCCTTAGAAAAACTGATTTTTGGCAGACCAGAAACCAAATCATGTTGACTCAATTTAGCAATTGTTTTGAATGCAAATGATTCATTCTCTGGTGCCACAACCAGCTCTTGGAAGAGCCAGCTGCAAGGCACAACTTTTCAGGTTCCAGCTGATCTGACCAGTTGATGATGTAGGTATTCCCCGAACGTTTACGTACCAAAACAGTCAGACCACTTGGACTCTGAACCGTGCATGTGTGTTGTTGAAACTTGACTATGTAACCTTTGTCACATAGTTGACTAATGCTAATCAAATTGTATTTAAGATTATCAACAACTAGAACATCAGCAATAGAAATGTTACCGTGGATAAGCTTACCCTTACTCACAGTGTTACCGTAAGCGTTGTCGCCAAACACAATTTTAGCTCCTTTGTGAGGAATCACGTCTGTTAAAAGCTTTCTTTTTCCTGTCATGTGTCTTGCACATCCGCTATCCAGATACCACAAAGTTGTTTCAGCTGCTGCTTTGTACCTGTTATCCTGCAATCAAACAAGCAGCTTTTGGTACCCAATTTTACATGGGTCCAGACCCCTTTCGGGACCCAGACTTGAATCACTTTCACAATTTTCCCAGTTTTTGGATCCACGAAAGTCTGTGCAAAATTACGTGCAGGTCTATGAAGTTTTGATTTGACATTTTGACCAACAGGATCTCTTCTCGGCCAAGTCTTTTTCAAACCATATTTTGCCTTCCTAAAGTTATGCCGCTGCTGGTTTGGAACATAGGACTTGGAACCAGCTTTCGCTTTGTCCTTGTGCAATATGTTCTTTAACCAGCTGGGCTTGGAACTCTCAGGCCTTTGATAGCCGATGCCATCTTTTCCTTTTTCTTCATGACTTGACTGGGAAGATTTCTGGTCATCATATCTTATCGACTCGCAACAATCATATATCACATCAACTTTGACAAAGCCCATTTTATTGAACTTGTCATACACTGGTTGTGACTGAGTACTTGTCTCTCCTTCACTGCTTTCGCTATTACAATTGAAACCCACACCAGTTCTATCATTTGCTGGTTTTTGGCTTTCTTGTAATTTGTGGAAGGCACGAGCTGATTGGGTCCAGGAGCTCATTTCTTTAGTTAACTTTTAAACTTCAGCCTTGAGCTCGCTGGAATCACTTCTCAACATCTCATTATCAGCTGTTAGCCTACTCAACTCAGTCTTTAAGCTGTCAACTTTCTCAAGCTCAACATAACTTGATTCAGTCGAACTATTTTGCAGACTTATGTTTTCAGCCTTCACTTCCTCGAATGTGCAAGAAAGCTTCCTGTACTCTTTGACCATGTCATTTAGTGCAGTGACAAGGTCATCACGTGTAAATTCAGCGTTGGAGAAATCAAATACATCGTCATCATCCATCTGGTCAGCCATGAGACAATGAGCTTCCTCCTGCTCACTGTCGCTTGAAGATGAACTGCTGCTGGATGACTCTGAATCACTGTCTGCCCAGCTCTTGGTGCTTTCTTCAGCCACCAAGACCTTGCGATCGTACTTGCGACTGGGTCTTTTGTCTGCTCTTGGTTTCATCCTTTTATCTTTCGACTTTCCTTTGAATTTGTCCTTGGACTTGTCCTTGGATCTGTCAACATCCCTCTCATCAGTGTCATCATCATGCTTGTATCGCTCATCCTTCTTGTTGTCTCAGTTGTATTTATCATCTCTCTTGGGTCTGTTGCAATCAGCAGCAAAATGACCTGGACGCTCACAGTTATAACAGATTAAGTCCGATGCAACTTTATCAGATTTATTAAAATTGTTGTAAGGAGAGGAAGGGTTGAAGGATATTCTCATAAATTTCCCAAACTTCTTTGCGAAGAGGGACATGACGTCGTCACTAAGTTGGTCGGCAGACTTGCTAGTGCTAGGAGAGCATTGTTCAGCAGTTGTAGCATCAAGGGCTTTTGTTGGCTGGCAGATGGAGGGTCCAGCTTCTGATCTTGTCTCCAACTCAAACTCATATGCTTTCAAGTTGGCGAACAAATCGTGCAGCTCTAGCTTGTTCAAGTCTTTTGACTCCCTCATGGCCATTGTCTTCACGTCCCATTCTTTGGGTAGCGCTCTCATGACCTTCAACGCGAACTCCCTGTTGCTATATTCTTTTCCAAGACTGTTCAGTTCGATCACCACAGCGCTGAATCTTTCGTCGAATTCGGACATGGTCTCTCCATCCTTCATTTTGATCGCCTCATACTTCTGCTGGGCCACAGTAAGTATGTTTTCTTTGGTTTCATCATTGCCCTCGCAGATCTGGGTCAGCTTTTCCCATATTTCTTTAGCAGTGGCACAGTTCTTGATCTTGCTGAACATATTCTTGTCCTTGTCCAGCGTCTTGAATAGTATATCTTTTGCCACGTTGTCCAGATTCGCCTTTTTCTTGTCTTCATTGGTATATTCATGTCTGGCCTTTGGAACAAACTGAGGCCTTTTTCCACGAAACACAACTGTTCAATAACTGAGATTTGCCTGCTCTGATACCACTTGATGGTCACAGAAATAGGATCACTAAGTAAACAGGAGTTCAGAAGGGGGGGGGGGGTTGAAGTGAACTCCGGATTTTTGAAATATTTTAAAATGTTTTGGAATCTCAGTTTTATGCAAGCTTCTCGGCCAACAATATTTGTGCGGAAAAAGGCCGATTAACTTGTGAACAGTGAATAACAAGCAATAATAAATAAATGATGTATGCAAAAGATAGAGTCAGGAATTTTTTTCTGGAAGTTCGGACTTCAATGTCCTACGTCTCCCCTTCTTCCTCCTCGGAAGGTATCACTAGAAGATTTGATGAGAGTAGTCCTTCTACAAACACCCGATCCCATAACCCGCAGCTACGAGAACTCGTAGTATCTCACAACAACAATCCAAGTAGACACAGCTGCTGGTTTACAACCCTTGTATGTTTTTCGAACTTATTCACAAAGACAGTTCGTTACAGACTCAAAGGATATGACAATGAATACAAGATATGAGTACTGTAAAATTCTCTGGTTTCTAAAACAAAGAAACTTGATGATTCAACAGGATGAACCAGAGAATGGACTCGAAGGATTTATCTATGAAAATCAACACTTGAATGTTCTTCGAGTCTTGTGAGCTTTTGAATGTTTCAACAAGTAGATAGATCTGGGAGTATTTTGACAGCGTTTCAGTAATAGCAATGGCGAGAGTTATTTCTTCAATTCAAAATAACTGCTATTTATACTCTTCGTTCAACGGTCGATGAATCCTTCAAAGGAAAATAAATCCCGTTTGAATTGCTGCCAAAATTGTACACCGTAATTCCTGCTCCACTACAAGGTAAATTGCTCATTGACAGAGCCAATTTGTCTTCTTTCCACTTCTGTGCAAACAATGAAAAATGGCATCTGTACATCGTACTATTTACCCAAAATAGTACCTACGTTGTCTCCTCAATTTCAGGAAATTGTACGATTCTACATATCTTTTCCATTTTGAGTATTCGATCGTATTTGAATCAATTTAAACTTGCGACCAGATCCAATTTCCTTCATCATGGTTTCAAATGTTGCGACTGGAAAATACTTGTATGCATCGACTGGTTTTCCACGTGTGATTTTCCAGCGCCTGGTTCTTTATATAATCCAACGACTGGTTTTTAACGCGAAGTCAAAACGCTATCGTATCAACTTTATTCAAGCGACATCGTTTTGGCTACAATCACCCTCGACTGGTTAAATAAAACCCTGTAGCTCTCGTCTGGATATAGCGCCACTGTAGCTTGCGTCTGGTTTCAATACGGTGTCGCTTCAACTAATTTAAACGTTGTCGTTTGCGCATGCTACTATTTGAATTCTTGCGTCTGGATTACCAATACTATCTTGCGACTGGTTGGTTAAAACGCTGACGTTTTAACTCATCCATACGACATCGTTTTGCTAAACCCTTGACTGGTTATATACTTCACTGTTGCTGCGTCTGAATTACAAACTACTGTTCACTGCGTCTGGATACAAACCACTGTTCACTGCGTCTGGATACAAACCACTGTTCACTGCGTCTGGATACAAACCACTGTTCACTGCGTCTGGAATTAACAACAATCCTGTCGACTGGTTCCTCCTTTCCTATTGACAACACCAGATTTAACTTGTTCTATTTTGTTATCATCAAAACTATAAATTTTATCCTAACAGATATTCACAGCCTGAAGACTGAGTTGAGTAAGCTAACAGCTGAGAATGATGAGTTGAGATATGAGACCAGTGAGCTCAAAGCTGAAATCGAAGTATTGAATCAAGTAGTGAGCGCCTGGAATCAGTCTTCTCGATCTCTTCAGAAACTGAACGAGAGTCAAAAACTAGCCAATGATAAGTCTGGTTTGGGATTCAACAGTAGTGAATTCAGTGAAGGAGAGACCAGTACTCAGTCACAGCCGGCATATGACAAGTTCAAAACAAGGAAATTTGTCAAAGCTGACGTGATATATGATTGTTGCGAGTCGATAAGATATGATGACCAGAAATCTTCCCAGTCAAGTCATGAAGGAAAAGGAAAAGATGGCATCGGCTATCAAAGGCCTGAGAGTTCCAAGACCAGCTGGTTAAAGAACAGATTGGACAAGGACAAAGCGAATGCTGGCTCCAAGTCCTATGTTCCAAACTAGCCGTGGCGTAACTTTAGGAAGGCAAAATATGATTGGAAAAAGACTTGGCCAAGAAGAGATCCTGTTGGTCAACATGTCAAATCTAAACTCCATAGATCGCACAATTTTGCACAGACTTTTGTGGACCCACACACTGTAAAGACCGTAAGGATAATTCAAGTTTGGGTCCCGAAAGGGGTAATCCAATCTGGACCCAAGTAAAATTGGGTACCAAAAGCTGCTTGTTTGATTGCAGGATAACAGGTACAAAGCAACAGCTGAAACAACTTTGTGGTACCTGGATAGCGGATGTGAAAGACACATGACAGGAAATAGAAAGCTGTTAACAGACGTGATTCCTCACAAAGGAGCTAAAATTGTATTTGGCGACAATGCATATGGTAACACTGTGGTTACGGGTAAGCTTATCCACGGTAACATTTCTATTAATGATGTCTTAGTTGTTGATAATCTTAAATATAATTTGATTAGCATTAGTCAGCTGTGTGACAAAGGTTACACAGTCCAGTTTCAACAACACACATGCACGGTTCAGAGTCCAAGTGGTCTGACTGTGTTGGTAGGTAAACGTTCGGGGAATACCTACATCATCGACTGGTCAGATCAACTGGAACCTGAACAGTTGTGCCTCGCAGCGGGCTCCTCCAAGAGCTGGTTGTGGCACTAGAGAATGAACCACTTGCATTTCAAAACAATTGCTAAATTGAGTCAACATGACTTGGTTTCTGGTCTGCCAAAAATCATCTTTTCTAAGGACAAGATTTGTGCAGCTTGTCAGCTGGGAAAACAAATAAAATCCACTTTCAAAAATAAAGGCGGAAAACGTTACACCCGTTGCCTTGAGCTCTTGCATATGGATTTTTTTGGTCCTATTTCAGTCACGAGCTTAGGGGGAATGTCATACACCCTTACAGTTGTTGATGATTTTTCAAAATATACCTGGGTGTTATTTTTAAAAGCAAAATCTGAAACCGCCGACCAGCTGATAAGACTCTTAAAACCTTTGCATAATAATAAGTCTTGTTCAGTCAACCGGATAAGAAGTCATCGTGGTACTGAGTTTCTAAACTTTAAATTAACTTCTTATCTGGAGGACTTGGGAATAAAGCATGAGCTATCAGCAGCAAGAACTCCTCAGCAAAACGGGTTAGCTGAAAGGAGAAACCGTACTCTTAAAGAGGCTGCTAGAGCTATGATTGCATATTCTGACATTTCTCAAAAATTCTGGGCAGAAGCAGTTAAAACAGCGTGTTACACTCAAAACAGATCGATGATTAATAGGATGCACGATAAAACCCCCTATGAGATCTGGAATGGCAAGAAACCTGATATTTCATATTTCAGGGTGTTTGGATGCAAGTGTTTCATTCATAACAATGGCATGAAGCATCTAACTTCCTTTGAACCTAAATCTGATGCAGGAATATTTTTACGTTACTCAGCAGTGAGCAAGGCTTATAGAGTATTAAACAGCAGAAGCTTAACTGTTGAGGAATCCTGCACGATAAAACCCCCTATGAGATCTGGAATGGCAAGAAACCTGATATTTCATATTTCAGGGTGTTTGGATGCAAGTGTTTCATTCATAACAATGGCATGAAGCATCTAACTTCCTTTGAACCTAAATCTGATGCAGGAATATTTTTACGTTACTCAGCAGTGAGCAAGGCTTATAGAGTATTAAACAGCAGAAGCTTAACTGTTGAGGAATCCGCTCATGTGGTTTTCGATGAAACTAGTTTCAAGTCAAAGTCAGCTGCGAGCCTTCATGACTTGTGTTCACGTCTGGAATCAACATCCCTTGAGGAATCAGACCTAATAGTCACTGTGTATTCTGAACTCGTTCCTAGTCGATTGGGCCGTCAAAATGAGGATAAGGCCGCCCGAGCTTGAGACGAGACTAGTAGATGCGAAGTACTATGTTTCATTGGTAGGGAACATTGTGATGTTCTGAGCATGCAGATAGATAGTGACCTGGTGATCTATTCTATC